>PVKS010020658.1:0-36424 GCA_004027875.1 Aplodontia rufa
CCCTCCCTCCTTCCTCCCTTCCTCCCTTCCTTCCTCCCTTCTTCCTTCCTCCCTCCCTCCCTCCCTCCTAATCTCCAGCATCTTAAATAGAACCTGGCACATAGTAGGTGCTCAGTAAAAGTTTCCTGAGCGAACAGAGAGATTCCACTTCACGCCTGCTAGCACAGCTATGGTCCAAAAGCTTAGGACGCAGAGAAATTAGAACTTTTATATGTTGCTGAGCCACCATGTGACTCAGCCATCGCACTCCTAGGTATATACCCAAGAGAAATGAAAACGCACTCCCACAAAGCCGTGCTGGTGACTGCTCACAGCAGCGCTATTTACAACAGCTGAAGAGCAGAAACCGCTCCAATGTCCATCAGCTGACAGGACACAAATAAACGGGGCCTGTCGCTGTAACGCGGCTCCATTCAGCATCAGCAAGGAGTGGCCGTGGCGTGGGCAGATCGAGAAAGATTACACCAAGTCCAAGACGTCACACAGAAGGCCACACAGCATACGATTTCCTGTCTGGGGAATGTCCAGAACTGGCAAACACACCGAGGCAGCAAGCAGATCTGCGGTCGCTGGGCACCCGGGGGCGCAGGGAGAGACTCCAGCGATTACCATGCAGGTTTCAGGGATGATGAAATGTTCCGGAATCAGAGAGTGGTTGCCCCACTTTATGAATACACCAAGATCCAACTGGTTCACAGCAAGGGCAAAAGTATATTTATTCCCTACTTATTTTACTTATTTGTGTGTGAGGTGTGGGGGTATTGAACCCAGGGGCAGTCTACTGAACTACATCCTTGGTCTTTTTTCTTTTTTGAGACTGTGTTTCTCTAAGTGACCCAGACTGGTCTCAAACTTAAGATCCCCCTGCTCAGACTCCAGAATAGCTGAGATTACAGGTGTGCGTCCGGCCGTTCATCTTTGCCTTCTTTTCCTTTTTTTTTTGTACCAGGGATTGAACTTGGTGACACTTAGCCACTGAGTCAAATCCCCAGCCTTTTTATTTTTTATTCAGAGACAAGGTCTCAATAAGTTGCTTAGGGCATCTCTAAATTGCTGAGGTTGATCCTCCTGTCTCAGCCTCCCGAGTTGTTGGGATTATAGGTGTGTACCACCACATCCGGCTCATTCTTTAAAAGTGTCTCTTATGGTAGGTGAATTATGTCTCTATCTAAAAAAAAAAAAAATACATGTAGTCAAATATTCATAACGGCATAGTTTGTAACAGCCAAAAACTGGAAATAACCCAAATGTCCATCAACTGAATACAGTGCCCAGGAAGAACCTTGAAAACATTACATTAAATGTAAGAAGCCGTGCACAACAGATTGCACATTCTTTGATTCTATTTATATGAAATGTCCAGAATAGGGGTGTGTGTGTGTGTGTGTGTATGCACACGCCGCGTGGAACTCCCAGGGAACGGCTGCTCGTGGGTATGAAGGTTCTTTGGGGGGTGCAAATGTTCCATGTTCCATGGATATCATTGCATTGTACATTTTAAGAAGGGAACTTATAATTTTTTTTAAGAGAAAGAGAGGGACAGCGAGCGAGAGAGAATCAATTTTATTTAGTTTTCCACGTGGCTTTCGTTGCTCCAACACTTCATTGTGCACGCGGTGCTGGGGTTCGAACCCGGGTCCTCGCACAGGCCAGGCAAGCGCCATAACCGCGGAGCCACCGCTCCAGCCCCTAAGTGGGGAACTTTTATGGCACATAGATTACAGATCAACAAAGCTGTATTTAAAGTTTGTTGAATGAATGAATGATAAAGTAGAAGGGAGACAAGAAGGGAAAAGCAATTACGGGGCTGATAGGCCTGACTCCCTAAGACGCCCCAGGCGGGCAGCGCGGTTCCCTTCTGGGTCCCTTCCTTCCAGCCCAGGTCTGAGATTCCGGCAGGATCTCCGCTCCGGCAGGGAAGGAGGGAGTAGCGGCCTGACACGGAGCGCGGCTGCCCCCTGCTGGCGACCTGAAGACAGCACTTGGGGACGCGCTGACCCTGGCACCGCGCTGACCCTGGCACCGCGCTGGCCATAGACAGTTACAGGAGGCCCTGGCGCAGGGCTGGGGGCAGAAGAAACTTCCTAATGCTTGGAGATGGGGAGCGGTGTCCGAGGCTCAGATCAGGATCGTGATGACCCCTGTGCTGGGGTCTGCTGGTTTCCTGCTTCCCGCCAGGAGGGTGGGATGTGTCTGCTGGGGGGCTCCGCCTCCCCCACCCCCAGCACAGGGCCCAGCCCTGAGTGCCACCTAAAAGTGTGTGGCCTGGAGCTGGCAATAAAGAACACAGAGAAGCCTGGACTGATCACTTGGTGACTTTGGGCCAGTCTTGCTTTTTTTTTAAAGAGAGAGGGAAAGAGACAGAGAGAGAGAGAATCAGTCTTATTTAGTTTTTCATGTGGCTTTCATTGCTCTTTGCTCTGACACTTTGTTGTGTATGCGGTGCTGGGGTTTGAACTCGTGTCCCTGCACACATGAGGCAAGCACCAAAACCGCTGAGCCACGGCTCCAGCCCTTTGGGCCAGTCTTGTGACCCCTGTGGACCTGAGTTGGAGCACTTACCTGTGACATGAAGAGAAAGAATATCCCTTGGCTGTCCAAGCTCTGTGAGCTTCAGCGACCAAGTAGGTAACTCAGCAGCTCTTCCTAGGAGCTCCTGGCAGCCCGGATGGTGAAGGAGCACTGTCCGGGGTCCGCAGGCCTGGGTGTGGGGGCCCAGAGCACCACTGACCCATGGGTGATGCCGGGCAAGTCCCTTTACTTCTCCCCCCCCCCATGCTGACGATGGAACCCAGGATCTCACACATGCTAGGCCAGTGCTCTACCACTGAGCTACATCCCCAGCCCTGTTTAGATTTTTTTTTTGAAAGATAGAGTAAGAAAGAAAGAATCAATTTTATTATATTTTTTCATTTGGCCTTTGTTCCTCAGACACTTCGTTGTGTATGTGGTGCTGGGATTTGAACCTGCATCCTTCAGAATGCCAGGTAAGCACCATAAACACTGAGCCACGGCTCCAGCCCAGATTTTTTTCTTAGACATGGAAAAGAACTTGCTGGGGCTGGAGCGGTGGCTCAGTGGTTATGGCGCTTGCCTGGCATGCGCGAGTACGCAAGTTCGAACCCCAGCACCACGTATACAATGAAGTCTCAGAGTAATGAAGACTATATGAAAAACTAAATAAAGTTGATTCTTTCTATCTCTGTCTCTCTCTCTCACTGTCCCTCTCTCTTAAAAAAAAAAAAAGAACTAGCAAGTTATTAGATGCATAAGGCACAGGTGTATTAGACACCTCGACTCCTTTCCCCGCTTCACGTTTGAGTCTGTTTTCTCCCCTTTACGGTGGAGAGGACGATACCTCTACTCCTTCCAGCCCTGTGAAGACAACGCGTCAAGAGCCCGCCACAGGCCAGCACGGTGCTAGCCCTGTAAAATCACATCCATGTCCCCACTCTCAGGGCACTTATACTCCAGAGAGCTCCAGGGGCTGGCAGAGGTACAGTGCGGCACGCCTCAGTGCGTAAGTGCAAATGGAGAAGCACAGGCGGCTGGGGAGGGGGGCTCCCTAGATTAGGTCTCAGAAACCCTCTCTGGAGAAGGACATTCAGTTTGATAGCTGAGGGACAAGGAGGCATGGAGACATGAATGTTCAGAGACATGTGAAGTCACTTTTGGGTAGGAGCTCGGCTCATGGGAAGTCCCATGGAGGCCAGAGCTATCAGAGGACAGAGAAGGTCACTGGGGAGAAGTGGGCCAGACCACATGGTGCTTTGTGGGTCACTCAAAGATTTGGATTTCAATCCTAAGTACAACAAGAATTAATCAGAGCGTGCTGCCTTGGGTCAAGACTTGATCTAACTTAGGTTTTAAAAAGTGTTAGAGAGTAGCTGGGTGTGGGGGGGACACATCTGTAATCCTAGCTACTAAGGAGTCTGGGGCGGGAGGATTACAAGTTTGAGGCCAGCCTCAACAACTTAATGAGAACTTGTCAAAAAAACACAAAACAAACAAACAAAAACTACCACCACCAACAAAAACCAAAACAAAACTTCTCAGGTATTTGAATGAAACAAGTCCACTGAGAATCCCTGGATTAAGGAAAAATCTCTTTTCTCCTTAGGTATAACAGGATATCATGCCCTCAGGACAAAGTTGAACCACAGTGCTACAGAAACGTAGCTGTTGATATGCATCTATTTGGTACCTATTGTTTAGTTATTGTTCAGGATAAAAAAGCCGTTTGTGAATACTGTGTGCAACGCAGCTGCATACTCTCCTCTTCTAATGTGGTTCCAGCTTTTCTACACCAAGCAGGGGCTGCTTTTGTAGTAGAGAGAGTGGAAGAAATGCTCTCCCAGGGGAAGAGGAACTGGGCGAGTTAGATGCTGCTCCTGGGTGGGCAGCAGGTGGAAAGGTCAGATTTCCTTCTGTCTTTTCTCCATGGTCCTGAGCTTCTGTGTGCCTGGCTCCCTAGAGCGGCTGAGCAGGCACAGATGTGGTCCTGCCTTAGTGGGCTCAGAGCCAAGGCCAGGAGACACTATCACCCCGTGGTTGAGTGGGGGGATTACAAGATGGGCTGAGTGTGCCAGAGGAAGGGAGCGCGGCTCTTCGAGAGGGTTGATCACAGCACTTGACCTGGACTCTGGGCTCCCTGGAAGGTGGCCTTCGTGGTAAGCTCTAAAGGACGGAAAGGCGCTAACAAGGGAGGAAGAAGGAGAGCAGCCCCGCATGGAGAGCAGTCTACCCAAGTCTCTGGGGTGGGCAGGAGCTCGGTGCATCTGAAGAACTGAAAAATAAGACTCTGGTGACTGCAGTGCACACAACAGTGTGGGCGGGGGCTCCAGGTCAGGCTGGACAGTGGACAGGGGACAGAGCATGCGGGCCCTGCAGGCTGCACTAAGGATTTTGGTGTTGAGCCCAAGGGCCCTGGGAAACCATCAGTGATCAAACCAGATGACGTCATGATCCACTGGACCAATCCGGGGCTGTGTGGTGCGGTTGTGGGGCGGGGCCTGAGACAGTGCCGGAGGCCAGGCTTTGCCAAAGGCTGGGGCCAGCCAGGATGGTACCAGGCGCTCTGGGGTGGGAAAGATGAAATGATCAGGACCTGGGGCTGGCGGAGAAGGCGCTTTCCCGACGAATCCTGGGTTTACGGCTTGTGCATAGGTCAAAGGGTCAGGAGAGATTATGAGTTGGCAAGTTGAGTGTGAGTGTGTCCAAGGGGGCACAGGCAGCTGGACGGCCCCAAGTGGGATGGGAGCAGAGGTTGGGCTTAAATGGGGGTTCCCAGCTTCGGCAGCTACGTATATATTTTTTTTTAAGAGAGAAGGACAGTGAGAGAAAGAGAGAACCAATTTTATTTAGTTTTTCACGTGGACTTTGTTGCTCCAAGACTTTCTTGTGTACGTGGTGCTGGGGTTCGAACCTGCGTCTTTGCACATGCCAGGCAAGGGCCGTAACCACTGAGCCACCGCTCCAGCCCCAGCCCCAGCCCCAGCTATGTGATTCGTAGTCATGCGGACCCTCCTGTGCATTGTAGGACGTTTAGCAACACCCCTGGCCCTACCCACTGGATGCTGGCTGCCACAGCTGAAACTGTCTCCAGACATCGCTGAACGTCCCCTGGGGGCAAAACCGCCCCCAGCTGAACACCCCCATACAGGTATACACGTGGGAGTGAACAGCCTCCTGCAGTGAGATGACCCAGAGACAGCACCTGACCACAGGATCTGGGACCAGTGTCCCAGTACCAGCATTTAATGTGCAGGAAATGACCATCGACCAGCAAAGGAAACAGGAGGAGAGGTTCAGGAGTGGGAGAAGAACAAGAGGCCAAGCGGAGGGCGTCTCCAGCAGGAGGATGTGGCCAGCAGCTCAAGTACTGTTTGGAAAGAGGTCAAGTGCCTCGCAGCGGGACAACTCCGCTGGGTTTGGGAACAGACAGGGTGTGACTTTAGGATGCTTGGGTGCAGCTTTGGGCCAAAAGCCAAAAACAGCCTGGGCTGAGGAGTGAGGAGGAGGGGTGAGGGTAGACAGCTCTTCCAGGGGCTTTAGTCTTCAGGAGAAATGCGAAGGAAGGTGGGGGGAGCGTGGGCTGGGCGGGGGCAGGAGTTTCTGACTGCTTGTTTTTTAGGATTAAAAAGACTTAAGCACTTTATTTTATTTTTTTTAAGAAAGAGAGAGGGACAGTGAGAGAGAAAGAGAAAGAATCTATTTTATTTAGTTTCTCATGTGGACTTTGTTGCTCCTGACACTTGATTGTGTACGTGGTGCTGGGGTTTGAACCCGGGTCCTGGCACATGCCAGGCAAGCGCTGCAACTGCTGAGCCACTGCTCCAGCCCCAACTTAAGCACTTTAAATGTCTCTGGGAAGGCTGGGGTTGATAGGACAGGGTATAGTGGTAAGAAGGAAAGGGACCCAGAGGCCTGGGGCACAGGCTGGTCTGTAGCAGGAGGGGAAGCTGAGGGGTGCAGTTGCAGGAAGCTCGGCACACCTTGTGGGCAGCTTGAGAATCCCCGCGGAGCGTGGAAGATTCAGGCAGGCTGCTTTTTGTAGGAGCAATGCTGTGTCAGATGAGCGGAGGGTTTGATACCAGCTTGTAGCGAGCGAGAGAAAGTTCAAGGAGCTGATCCATGTAAAGAGCCTGGCACAGGGGCTGGAGCGGTGGCTTAGTGGTTACAGTGTTTGCCTGGCATGCACGAGGATGCAAGTTCAAATCCCAGCGTGTACTCAATGAACTGTTAGAGCAATGAAAGCCATGTGAAAAACTACAATTTATTTTTTCTCTCTTAAAAAAAAAGAAAAAGAGCCCAGTGCAGGTCTGAGTCCTGCAAAAAACTGGGTTCGTGTCAGCTGTTCTTCTTCTTCCTTTTGAGCTGGGGGCCCCAGGATGTCCTCCAATCACTCAAGTGATCCTCCTGCTTCAGCCTCCTGAATGGTAGGTGTGCCTCACTGGCTGCTCTCATTGCTAATTTGCACTGGGTTAAAAACTGACTGTCCCTTAGTTAAGTTACTTTCCATCTTAGTGTCTTAGTACAATGCATCTGTAAAGAGCCTACTTCATGGGGTCGCTGTACAAATTCAGTGTATCAAGGGCTCACCATGACTTGTGGTGATCCCAAAGAAATGGAGTGGCCCAGTTGGCAGCCCTGGGGCCTTGGAAGCTGATGGGGTTTATAGCAAACTGACCAGCAGGGGGCAGCAGTTATCCATTCAGGGAAGGCCTTGGTCCAGCCTTCTGGTTGTGGCACTCAACGGAGCCCAGACCAGCATCCAATCCCAGGTGGGGGAAGTAGGGCTAGGAGCCGGGCGGGGTGCCCCCTGCTCAGAAGGTGTAGGGAACAACCAGGTCAGGTTCATAGGGAGAAGAGCAGCCACCTCAGATGAGCCAGAAGAGAGACAAACATCAAGACCAGGGTGACCTGGGAATTCTGGGCAGAGGAATGAAGAACCAGGTCGGGATAAGAATGAGTCTTCCTGGGTGAGGGATGTCTGCGGAGGGGAGAGGGTCCAGGCTGGCATGTGGGGTGGTAGCTGCTGGGCTTTGCCGGCTGGGAGTCAGAAAGCAGGGTTGCAGCAGAGAGCCGGGCAGAGAAGCAGGGCTGGGGAAATCAGGACCCCAGGAAGGGTGGGACCCCAGATGCAGCCTGCTGGCAGACACCCAGAAGCAGGCTCAGCTGGCCTCTGAAGGACCAGGGAGGCGCTGAGGTGGAGACAGTGATCGACTCAGCATGATGCCCTTGCAGGAGGATAGCAAGGTAGCCTCTTCTTCCCCTTCCTCCTCCTCCCAGGTCCCTCTGGAGCCTGCCTGTGGTCTCAGATTTCCCTCAGACACGCAGATGGGTACCAGACCCGAGCACAGCCCAGGCCAGGCGTCCAGGTGGGCTGCACTGCACCCCGTGTCTCCCCACTTCCTGAGGCTCTGCTTGTTTCTCCGAAGCTGTTACATATCAGTGTGGCCTGCTGCACACCCCGGGTATGGAAGAGGAAGCCGATGCTGGAGACTGCGGAGTGCAAATCTGTGGCACAGGGGACTCGAACCCAAGACCCCGGGTTCTTGGCTCTGATTGGCAGCGTTATCAAAAGAGCCACGCTGTGTCCAGAGTGCCAGAGTCTGATGAAGGAGCCCAGCGGGGTGACATCTCCAAGACAAGTCTTTTGTTCAGGGCAGAAAACACCACTCACTCTCCCTGTGATCCGAGCCAAATCCAGTGTCTCAACTCTAAAGCAGGGGGATCAGGGGAAAAAAGGGGAGACTGTCTAACTCATAATGAGGCAGTGTAATCTTACTTTCAAAACTGTGAAACAAAACGAGAGAAGAAAATTATAGGTTTATTTCACCTAAGAACACAAAGATGAAAATCTCAGATAAAATATTGGTTAAGTGAATCCTCTGTTTATTTTTTTAAAGCATGACCATATTAGCTTTATCCCAGATAAGAAAGGAGAATCAACCGTCAGAAAATCCATCCATTAAATTTCCCCTGTTAATCAATAGACTGAAGGGAAAATATCACAGGATTATTTCATCGCAGGCATATAGACACAAGTCTTGTGATAACGTCAGCAATAACTTTGATTTTTAAAAAATTTTAGCAAATTAGGAATAGAAAAGAACTTGTAAAACCTGATGAAAATTATAAGCCAAAATTTAGGGTAAAAAGATTTTGTGTGTTTTTTTTTTTTTAATACGGGGAATTGAACCCAGGGTCACTTAACCACTGAGCCACATCCCCAGCCTGTCTTATTTTGTGACAGGATCTCACTGAGTTGCTCAGGGCCTCACTGAGTGGCTGAGGCTGGCTTTGAACTTGCGATCCTCCTGCCTCAGCCTGTTGAGCTTCTGGTTGTTCTACAGGTGTGTGCCACCATGCCTTGGCAGTGCAAATATATTCATTATTTTTTAATTTTTTATAAGAAAGAGAGTGTGTGAGAGAGAGAAAAAAGAGTTGATTTTATTTTTCATCTCTGGTTTTTGTTTTTCTTTATTTAGCTGTATATGTGGTATTGGGGTTCAAACCTGGGTCCTCGTGCACGCCAGGCAAGCGCTCTACTGCTGAGCCACCTCTCCAGCCCCCCCCAGGCAAATATATCCTTTTTTTTTTTTTTTTTAAGAGAGAGGGGCAGGGGCTGGAGCGGTGGCTTGGTGGTTATGGCGCTTACCCGGCATACGCAGGTATGAGGGCTCAAACCCTAGCACCCACTTACACAACTAAGTGTCGGAGCAACAAAGACCATGTGAAAAACTAAATAAAGATTGATTCTCTCTGTCTCTCTCATTGTACTTCTCTCTTTAAAGAGAGAGAGAGAGAGAGCAGCAGTGAGAGAGAGAGAAAGAAAAAAAATCAATTTTATTTAGTTTTTTATGTTGCTTTTGTTGCTCAAACATATTGTTGTGTACGGAGTGCTGGGGTTTCAACCTGCATCCTTGCACATGCTTGGCAAGTGCTGTAACCACTGAGCCACCATTCCAACTCCCCCCAAAATATAAAAAAAATATATATATATATATTTTTTTTTTAAGAGAGAGAGAGAGAGAAACAGAATCAACTTCATTATTTAGTTTTCCATGTGGCTTTCATTCCTCAGACACTTTGCTGTGTACGTGGTGCTGGGGTTTGAACCCACGTACTCACACGGACCAGGCAAGCTCTGTAACCCCTGAGCCACTGCTCCAGCCCCTGTAAATATATTCTTAAAGGACAAACTTTAGATACCTCTGAGATTGGAAAAAACTTGAGTATGACTGACAATTAGAGCTTCCAGTCAACTAAGCCCTGAGGTTCTTGCTGACAAGACAAAGAAAAAGGAGAGAACTGTAAGGAATGGAAGATAAAAGGTGAAACTGTTACGACTTGCAGATCTTGTAGTCACCTACAAAGAAGAACCAACACAGTAATTACCAGATGAAAGACCTGCCTATAAAAATTAATAACATTCTTCCAAATCAGCAATAACCAACTGGAAAATCTGAAGGAAAACAAAATACTAAAGTATCTAGGTGTTAGCTTCCTCTTCCTTCTCCCTCTTCTCCTTTCACTTCTTGAAAAATCCAGTCCTAAAGGCACTAGGTGGGGCTCAGGGTGGGCATTTGTGCAGAGGGCAGCCTGGGGGGCTGTTGGGGACCGATGGGGTGAGGAGGGCCTGTAGTGGAGAGGATTCCTGGCCTGGGAGGTTGGTGCCAGGTTGGGTGGACACAGTGCCTTACATGTCTGAGATGGATTCAAAACTTTGGAGGGAGGGGCTGGAGCGGTGGCTCAGGGGTTTCAGCGCTTGCCTGGCAAGCATGAGGACCCGGGTTCAAACCCCAGCACCACGTACACAACTGAGTGTTGGAGCAACTAAGGCCATGAGAAAAACTAAATAAAGTTGTTTCTCTCTTTCTCTGTCTCTCTCACTGTCCCTCTCTCTTAAAAAAAAAATTTGGAGGGAAATCCTGAAATTTACATTAAAAGTATCTATAGGGGCTGGGGTGTAGCTCAGTCGTACTTGTTTAGCATGGGTGAGGGCCTGGGTTCACCCCCCTCCCAAAAGTACTAGAAATTATCTAAAGTAAGGCAAAAGTGTCTTAAGATGAAAATTTAAAACTTTTTATCAAAGGACATGTGAGAAGCCTGGTGCGGTGGCGCACGCCTGTAATCCCAGCAGCTCGGGAGGCTGAGGCAGGAGGATCGCCAGTTCAAAGCCAGCCTCAGCAGTTTAACAAGGCCCTAAGCAACTTAGCGAGACCCTGTCTCAAAATAAAATATAAAAATATATAAAGGACATAAGAAAACATAAGTAGATGCCTATTCATATTCACAGGGCAACTTTACATCATAAAGTTTCTGTTTGTCCTCAAATTAATTTCAAATCAGATCACTCTCTAGCAAAATTCTAGCTGGAATTTGTTTTGGAGAAACTCAGTGAGCTCACTGTATGTTATGTGTGGAAGAATAAAAGTTCACAAAGAATGAAATCAACTTTGAAAAGGAAGATCTAAGTGAAATAAGTTGTGTCAGACACAGAAGTATATATAGAGATGGATAAAAGATAAACGTAGATAGGTAGATTTTTTTTTTTAAGAAAGAGGGACAGAGTGAGGGAGAGAGAGAAAGAGAGAATCAGTTTTATTTTTTTCCATCTGGGCTTTGCTTCTCCAACATTTAGATGCGTATGTGGTGCCAGGGTTTGAACCCAGGTCCCCGCGCACGCCAGGCAAGTGCTCTACTGCTGAGCCACTGCTCCAGCCCCAGATAGGTAGACCTGATGTATAACAAAAGAGGTGCCCTAAATCGTGGAAGCAAGGTGCAGACTTATCAGCAGATGGTGTTGATGAAACTGGCTCGCTATGTAGAAATAGTCTCCCTGCTCAAGAGCGCCAAAAGGTGGATGAAATGAATGCGTGCCAACCGCACAGAATATTCTTGCAATCTAGCAACGGGGGAAATACCCAAAGAACACAAGACACGTGGGAAAAATTGCTGGATTGGATTTGATCAAGGATTTGTGTTCAGCAAAGAACCCTGTGGACAAAATTAGATGGAAAATCCATCTGTAGAAGACATTTGCAGGGGCTGGAGAGGTGGCTCAGCGGTTACGGCATTTGCCCAGCGTGCGCAAGAACCTGAGTTCAAACCCCGGCACCGCGTACACAATGAAGTCTCTGAGCAACGAAGGCCACATGAAAAACAAATAAAAATGGATTTTCTCTCTCTCTCTCTCTTTCACCATCCCTCTCTCTTAAAAAAAAAAAAACAAGACATTTGCAACATCTAAAGCTGGGAAGGGACAAATATCTAGAATCTGCTTGGAACTCCTGCAAATCAGCCAGAAAAGGAATGAAAAACCTGAGGGACAAATGAAGAAAGGACCTGAACAAGTGACACTCAGGAGGGAAATGCACATGGCTAGTAAGAGATGAAGGCAGGCTCAGGTGCACACGGGATCAGAGGCGGGCAAAGCAGGACAGACAGTGAGGGGCCACTTCCTGTCCATCAGGCTGGCCAAAGTGGGGCGCTCGGTGAAGCTGAGCACCGGTGAGGAGCAGGGAAGCACTGGCTGTCAATAGCCGGTGACCGGGGGACAGAGGCAGTGGTTGGGCGGTACCAGTGCAGCTGAGCATGCTCAATGGCACAGAGCTGCACTTAGGAGCAAGGAATTCTGATGGCGATTCCCGAAAAAAAATAAGGTGCTGGACATTTCAAAAGGGCAGAAGAAGGATTTTGAAGGTTTTCACCACAGAGAAATGATAATTATTTCAGGAGAAGGATATGTTTGAAGCATTACACAATGTGTCCATGTTTCAGAACACCATGCATCTTGTTAACAGGTACAATTTTCTAGTTCCTACCTATCAGTTAAAAACAAATTTATTTAGGCTGGAGCGGTGGCTAAGCATTTAGGGCATCTGCCTGGCATACGGGAGGATGCAGATTTGAACCCCAGCACCACGTACACAACTGAGTGTTGGAGCAACAAAAGCCACACGAAAAACTAAATAAAATTGATTTCCTCTGTCTCTCTCTCTAAAGAAAGAGGGACAGAGAGAGAGAGAGAAAGGGAGAAATCATTTTTATTTAGTTTTTCATTTGGCTTTCATTGCTCCAACACTTAGTTGTGTCCGTGGTGCTGGAGTTTGAACCCATGTCCTCGTGCTTGCCAGGCAAGCACCGTAACCACTGAGCCACCGCTCCAACTCCCATTCCAAGAGTTTTGAAATGTCCTATTCTCATGATCATTCACGTCAATGCCCTCTGATTTCCATTTTTATTTCTTCTTGGACTAGTTCAATGTTTAATTTTCAGGCAGCTGATGAGTTTCTATTTAAGTTTATTCCTGATTTCCAGTTTACTTCCTTTGTGGTCAGGGAATGTAGTTTGAATAATTTCCATTTTCTCAAGTACACTGTGTCTTATTTTACAGCCCGGTACTTGATTGCTTTTGATAAATGTTGCCTGTTTGCTTGAAGAAATGTACACTTGAGTCCCCAGGTCCAATTTGTCCAGATGTCACTAATTGATCAGAGAAACAGCCTCTGACATTCCACATCGCGGGCAACGTCAGACCCCTTCTCAACATGGGCTCCCCGCAGCGCTGTCCCTCCACAGCGGCACACGTTCCATGCGGAGCCTACGTCTTGTCTAGCGCCAGGGGCAGGGACCAGGCGTCCACCACCTGCCTTCTGATCCCAGCTCGGCCACTTTCTGGCTGTATGGGCCTGGGCGAGTTTACCTCACCTCCCTGATCTGCAAGTTTCTAGCCTGAAAGATGCTGCTGATCCAGCTCCCTGCGTCTACAGCTGTGGGGATTAAGAGAGAATGAAGTTCTCAGCCCTGAGCCCTCATCCACCAAGCAAGCTCGAGCCAGACACGTAGGCCTGTGCCCTCCAGGCCCTTTGTCCCCGCGTTCTACCCAACTCTCATCAGACTCGAAGGCCCAGCAGAAGCCACCCGTGCTGTGGGAAGCTGTTGCTACCCAGCCTGTGCCTGGTCCTGTGTGCTTTGGCTCCTTGGCACCTGCAGTCTTTTCCTATTCTAGAAGCGTGTGTTCCTCGGGAGTCATGGAGCAGGAAGCAGACTTGCCTCCCACCTTAGAAACAACACCTCCAGATGTCTGCTTTCCCAGGTCCCCTCGCAGCCTGGGCACGGTCATCGGCCCTGTTCTGCCAGTCAGATCTTCCTGCTGCAGACTTTGCGGCTGGACCCAGCACCGAGGGAGAGGCAGTGTCCTGGGGAGGGGAGGGGTGTGGCTCCTCTGCTGGTGCCCGCTGTGGGTCCCGATTGGCAGTGCAGGCTGTGACTTCAGCTGTTGCGTTTCTCATCTGACCAGTTCTGTGGACAAGTTTGGCCACTTCTTGGCCCCGGGGCCTTGGAGCCTGACTGTCCAGTTATGGAGGCTGTGCCTCCCAATGAGGCCGGTTAGAGCTGGTTTCTGTTGTAACCAAGACCCCTGCACCCTGGAAGTATAGCTTTCACCCTGGCCCTGTCACTTCTCAGCTCCACTGTGTCCCTCCTACCTCAGGCCCTCGGTCCCCTCTCCAAAACTCTAGGGCCAGAGGTGATTCAGAGTGCAGCCTTGCTCAGATTTTACAAAGGCGATTTGGTGCGAGTTCTGGGGCCAGGCCCAGTGATCAGTCTGTCGACAGTCATAAGCGCACCCTGCAGATTGGATCTGGAATGTTCCCCGAGGCCCGTGTGTTTAAAGCTTTGGTCCCCAGTTTGGTGCTATTGGGAGGTGGTAGAAACTTCAAGAGGGAGACCCAGGAGTGGGAGGTCCAGGTCACGGGGGGGGGGGGTGCACCCTGGAAGGGATTGGAGGACGGTAGTCAATTTATTTATGTGTTTATTTTTGCAGTACTGGGGATGGAACTCAGTACAGGCTAGGGAAATACTGAGCTCCATCACTGGCCCCCTGTAGAGTTGTCCAGGCTCGTCGTTAGCTTGTGATCCTCTTATCTCAGCCTCTGGAGTGGCTGGGATTACAGGCGTGTGCCATCTTGCCCTGCTTCTCTCACTCGCTGGCCATGAGCGGAATGGTTCTGCTTTGCCCTGCGCTCCCCGCACGATGGGCTTGCTGCTCACCTAAGGCAACAGGGCCAATGAGCGAGGGACTGAGTCTTCCACAACCGTGAGCTGAAACAGACCTTGTGTCTTTATAAGCTGATTATCTTGGGTGTTTGTTATAGCAACGGGAAGCTGACGATAAATAGCTTGGCAACAGTCTGATCAGATTTTATCATCCAATGAGTTTTGGGGACAAATTTACAAAACCATGTTGTTTTCTGAGCTTTAGGAATTTCAGATTGCAGATAAAGGATAATGACCCTATAATAAAAACCAATGGCCAATATTACCAATATTAGCTAGCATTTATTGAGCACTTTTTTTTTTAAAGAGAGACGGACAGTGAGAGAGAGAGAGGGAGAATCAATTTTTATTGAGTTTTTCACATGGCTTTCGTTGCTCTGACACTTAATTGTGTGTGTGGGTGCTGGGGTTTGAACCCGGGTATTTGTGCATGCTGGGCAGGCACCTTAACCGCCAAGCCACCGCAATACTTTCTATGTGTCAGGAACCTCAATAATGTTAATCATTGCTTCCATTCGATAAAGTGTGTGACTTTTATGCCCATTTTATGACTGAGGAAACGGAGCTTTAAATTTGAGTATGAGAGCAGAAATTATCAGACACTGGTAAGAGATTTTTTTTTTTTTAAACAGAGAGAGTGAGAGAAAGAGAGAATTAATTTCATTTATTTTGTCATCTGGCCTTCATTTTTCTGACACTTAGTTGTGTACGTGGTGCTGAGGTTTGAACCCAGGTCCTCATGCATGCCAGGCAAGCGCTCCAACCACTGAGCCACTGCTCCAGCCCAAGAGATTGTTATTTTAACAGATGAGAAAAGTGAGACTGAGAGAGGTAAAGTGACTTGGCCTTGGTCACACAGCAAGAAAGCAGCAGGGTGGGATTTCTGAGCCATGGAGAAGTCTGTCTTTGAAAGAGGGAAACGCAGCACTCCTGGGGTCCAGCCCAGCCCAGTCTCCACTGACTCTGCCTCTCCTGCTATCCAGAGCCTCCTCACCCTTCTCCATCCCAAGTCTGGGTTACAAGGGCAAAGGAAGAAAATGCCAGCCTGGAGAAACCATTGCTCTGGCAAATGAGCAAAAGATAAAACAATTCCTTTCCAGGGACTGGTGTCCACAGATGCTCCGCCTGCACACAGTGAACACGCAAACGCCCCAGGGAGCTGAAGCACCCTGGCCTTGGCGCTTCTCTGTACTCTCTTCAGGGGTGGAAATCAGTGATTCCCAAACTTGGGGTAAACCTGCCCAGTCCAAGAAAAGACACCGGGACTGATGTGGAACTGCTGCGGAAGGGCACTAAATAACCATGGCTCCCGGTGGCCTCGCTCCATCTCCAGAAATCAAGGGCATTTTGAGGCCAGCGTGGGGCACACTTAGTTTGATTAAGTAGTCGCGACATTCGTCTTGTTGTGGCTTTTGTAGATTAATTGAGCCCCCAGTGAACAGCGTGGCCATCCAGTCCTCCAGCAGATAGCTGGCTTCCATTCTAAAGTGGAAACTCCTCCAGCTACGAAGCCAGGTCAGGGTGGCCTTCAGCCCCAGCGCCCACCCTCTCCTGCCCTGGAACAAACGGCTGCCTGGTGGGGACGGTCCGTGCTCGGGCCAGAGCTACAGGGCCTCTACGAGGCAGTGGGCTCCTCTCAGCCTCCTTTGATACGGAGGTGGATCCGAGAGGTTAATGATGTGATCCGGTTACACAGCCAGGAAGTACTAGGGCAAGAATTTACACCTGAATCCTGGCCTCTAAACTCACTATCCTGTACTATCTCTCCAAGAAACATGGATGGACAGGGGTACCAAGAGCACCCCATAATCGCCTCCCATTAGGGAGAGATCTCTGGGAAAGAGTGATGGACAAGCAGAGCAAACTGTTGGGATGAGAGTCTGGAAGCTTCCAAAGAACTTAGCTCCACCTGGTACTTGTTCCAATAAAATGGAACATTAGGATTTTATGTTTTCCTTTGAGATGGACTCTTGCTTTGCTGCCCAGGCTGGCCTCAAGCTCCTGGTCTCAAGTGATCCTCTTGCCTCAGCCTCCTAAGTAGCTGGGACTACAGGCCAGTGCCACTGAGCCTGGCTCACTTCAGGAAAAGTTGCCCTGTTTTCACCTTCCCTCCTTGGGAAGAGAAGCTTTCATTTTGCCACAACTGTGTTTTCTCTATGTCACACAGGCAACTAGACATTTCTGTGTTGATGGAAAAAAATGTTTTTCAGAGCTGCAGACCAAACCCAGGGCCTTGTGCTAGGCGAGCGCTGTACCACCGGGCTGTACCCCCAGCCCACGATGGAAGTGTCTTCACCTGCACTGTCCAGCCCCAGAGCCGCTAACCGCCTGCGGCTGCTCACCACTTAAGATGCGGCTACCGTAAGGGAGGGACTGAATCTGAAGTTGTATTTATTTTTAATTAATTTAAACGCATGCATAAATAGCTACACAAGGCCAGCGGCTGTGGTGTTGGACAGTGCCCCTCTATGTAATTCTTGGATTTTGCTAAACCACTTGAAAAGAGGTAGCAGACATCATAACACATCACCCCTGGGTTTATGCTTCTTCAGAAGAAGGACATTTTCCTATATAACCACCATACTGTTACGACACTCAGATTTTTTCCCTAAGCTTTTATAGAAGCTTAGTATTGGAAATGATGTGAAGATAAAAGAATTTTTTTTTTTTGGTACTGAGAATTGAACCCAGGGGGCACTTTACCACTGAGCCCACAGTCTTTTTTATTTTCTTTATTTTGAGACAGGGTCTTGTTAAGTGACTGAGGCTAGCCTCACACTTGTGATCCTCCTTCCTGCGCCTCCTAAACCACTGGGATTGTAGGCATATGTCACCATGCCCAGTGATTTTCTTTTTTCAAGGAAGGTAAAATTCACATGATATAAAATTTGCTATTTTAATCACTTTAGAGTGTGCAATTCAGTGGTTTCCAGGACATCCCCAATGTTAGGCAATGTTATCTTAGGCTCCTTCTGCTGCTATAACAAGATACCTTAGCTTGGGTGGTTTATAAACAAAAGAGCTTCATGCTGAGGTTGGAGTAGTGGCTCAGTGGTTATGGCACTTGCCTGGCATGCACAAATACTCAAGTTCAAAGCCCAGCACCACATACACAACAAAGTGTCTGAGGAATAAAAGTCACATGAAAAACTAAATTTAAAAAATTGCTTCTCTCTCTCTCTCTCTCACTGTCCCTTCTTTCTTTAAAACAAACAAACAAACAAACAAACAAAGGCTTTCTGCTCAGTTCTAGGGGCTGGAAAGTCCACCATCAGGTTCAACAGATTCAGCGTCTGGTGAAGGCCAGTTTCTCCTAGGTGGGACCCCATCTGCGTCCTCCTGTGGCGGAAGGGAGTCAATCAGCTCCTTCAGTGATAAAAGCAGTAATCCCATTAGTGAGGACCTAGACACCCCCAAAAGCCACCTGTTGATGCTGTCACCTGGATGTTAGGTTTCAACACATGCATTTGGTGGGGGGACTCTGAAGTCCATGCCATTCAGTCACCCACATCTAGTTGCAGAATATTTCCATCACCCCAAAAGGCTCCGTGTTCCCATCAATCAGTCCCTCCCGCTCCCCCGCTCCACCCCAGGCAGCCACTAATCTACTTCCCATCCCGTGGATTTGCCTGTTTCCAGCATTGCACATGAATGGAGTCACCCACCACGTCTGGCTTCTGTCCCTCAGGGTCATGTCGTCAGGATTTTCCCTTCTGCAGCCTGTCCAGGCCTCATTCTGGATAATGTTCCGTTGTGCCGCAGAAGCACATCAGTTTACCCACCGTGAGCCGACGCGTTGGGTTGTTCATTTCTTGGCTGCTGCGAATAAAGCTGCTCTGACATCAGTGCGTGAGCTGTCGGTGGAGCCCTGCCTTCAGTCCTGGGGGACGTGTGTCTAGGACAGGATCGCGGGGCCTGTGGAATTCTGTGCTGCACTTTTTTTGTTAAGGTAGAGAGGGGCAGGGGTTGGGGATTTAGCTCAGTGGCAGAGCGCTTGCCTAGCATGCGCAAGGCCCCAGTTTGGTCCTCGGCCCTGAAAAAAAAAAAAGGGACAGAGAGAGAGAGAGAGAGAGAGAGAGAGAGAGGGAATGAATTTTATTGAGTTTTTCATGTGGTCTTTGTTGCTCCGACACTTTGTTGTGTGCGTGGTGCTGGGGCTCGAACCCGTGTCCTCGTGCTTGCCAGGCAAGCGCAGCAACCTCTGAGCCACTGCTCCAGCAACTCCAATGCTGCACATTGTTTTGTTGTTTTTTTTTTAAGACACAGGGACAGTGGCAGAGAGAGAGAGAAAGAGAGAATCAATTTTATTTACTTTTTCATGTGGTTCTCGTTGCTCAGACACTTCGTCGTGTACGTGGTGCTGGGGTTTGAACCCATGTACTTGCGCGTGCCAAACAAGCGCCGAAACCGCCGAGCCACCGCTCCAGCCCCTATGCTGCTCTTTTTAAGGAGCTGCCAGACTCGTTTTCACAGACAGGGCACCATTTTCATGTCCACAAGCAATGTATGAAGGTTCCAGTTTCTCCACATCCTTAGAGCACCAGCCATCCTAGTGGGTGTGAAGTGGTATCTCAGGTGAGTGTGTGTGTACGCGCGTTCAGAACTGGGAGTCAAAATCCAGGGGTGCTCTACCACTCAGTTACACCCCTAGTCCTTTTTATTTTTTATTTTGAGACAGAGTCTTGTTAAGCTGCCCAGGCTGGCCTCAAACTTGGAGTCCTTTAGTCTTGGCCTCCTGAGCTGCTGGGATTACCGACATGTACTACCGCACCTGGTAATATATTGATTTTTTCTTTTAAGAGAGACAGGGACAGTAGGGGAAAGAGAGAAAGAGAATTAATTTTATTTAGTTTTCCATGTGGCTTTCGTTGCTCTGACACTTCCATTTCATTGCGTACAGAGTGCTGGGGTTCAAACCCATGTCCTCGGGCATGCCAGGCAAGCACCATAACGGCTGAGCCACTGCTCCAGTCCTAGAAATTTATTATTTTTGATGCTAATTTGAATGGAATTGTTTTGTCAATTACATCTTGAGATTGTTTATTGCTAGAATATAAAAATACAATTTACTTTTTTTTTAAGGAGAGGGACAGTGAGAGAAAGACAGAATCAATTTTATCTAGTTTTCCATGTGGCTTTCATTGCTCAGACACTCTATTGTGTACATGGTGCTGGGGTTTGAACCCGTGTCCTTGCACATGCCAGGCAAGCACCATAACTGCTGAGCCACATCTCCAGTCCCTACCATTTACTTTTGTATACTAATTTTGTATTCTGCAACCTAGGTGAGCTTGTTTATTGATTCAAATAGCTTTTTAAAAAGCAAATTCCTTAGAATTTTCTGTATGTAAGATCCTGTCATCTGAGAGTAGACGCAGCTGAACATCTTTCTTTCTTTTTCTTGCCTGGTTTCTTTGGCTAGGATCTCTAATACAGTGTACAATAGAAGGGGTGAGAACAGACATCCTTGTCTTGTTCCTCGTTGTAGAGGGAAAGAATCACCAGTAAGTGTGTGTTAGTTGTGGGGTTTCACAGATGCCCATTGTCAGGTTGAGTAGAATTCCTTCACTTTCTTGCTTGTGGAGTGTTTTTGCAGTGCTGGGATGATCCCAGGGCCTTGCACATGATAGGCAAGCGCTATACCAGTGAGCTACATCCCCAGCTCAACACAGAGGGTTTTATTTTATTTTATTTTATTTATTTATTTATTTAAAGAGAGCAGGACAGTGAGAGAGAGGGAGAGAGAATCAATTTTTATTGAGTTTTTCACGTGGCTTTCGTTGCTCTGACACTTAGTTGTGTACGTGGCTGCTGGGGTTTGAACCCGTGTACTTGTGCATGCTGGGCAAGTGCCGTAACCACCGAGCCACCGCTCCAGCCCCAACACGGAGGGTTGTAATCACAACAGGATGCTGAATCTTTTCAGATGTGTTTTTCTGCAGCCATTGAACTGATCATGTGGCTTTGTTCTTTCATTGTATTAATTTGGTGTAATATATCCATTGCTTCTTGTGTGGTTAAGCAATCTCACATTCCTAGGATCAATCCCCTTTGGCCATGGTATACAATCCATTTTTTTTTCCTAAAGGAGAGCTAAAGTCCTTTTTATTTTTTATAAAGAGAGAGGGACAGTGAGAGAGACAGAGAAAGAAACAACTTTATTTAGTTTTTCACATGGCCTTCGTTGCTCCAACAGTTAGTTGTGTACGTGGTGCTGGGATTTGAACCCGGGTCCTCGTGCTTGGCAGGCAAGTGCCAAAACCACTGAGCCACCGCTCCAGCCCCTACAATCCTTTTAATATGCTCCTGATTTCAAAGCTCTAGGATTTTGTGGATGATTTTTGCATGTAAATTCACGAGGGACTACATGGGTCTGTAGTTTTCTTCTGATGTCTTTGGCTTTGGAATTAGGGTAATACCTAATTCATCATCCTTATACTTATTTGGAAGAGTTTAAAAGGGTTGAGTGAATATCATATTGTTACTACATATGCATTTATGATTGTATGATGGCACAACTCATCAATAAAAAATAATCATGAATAAAAGAATAAATAAAAGGGTTGAATGAATTCCTGCATAAACGGTTGATATAATTCCCCAGTAACACTGTCCAGGCCTAGGCATTTTTTTGTTGAAAGTGGTTTTTTCCCCCTATTGATTGAATTTTTCACTTTTTATAGATCTATTCAGTTGTTCTTGTTCTTTTGATTCAGTTCTGGCAGTTTGTGTCTTTCTGGGAATTTGTCCATTTCATGTACGTTGTCTAATTTGTTGCAACACAGCTGTTCCGAGTGTCCTCCCCAAATCCTTTCATTTCTACAGGGTTGTTGCAATGTTCCCGTGTTTCATTTCTGATCTTAGTTATTAAGGTTGTCTCCTTTTTTTTTCTTGGTCTGTCTAGTCAAAGTTTTGTCTATTTTGTTATCTTTACAAAGAAGTTTTTTTTTTTTTTTAGGAGAGAGGAAGAGAGTGAGAGGAGTGAGAGAGAAAGAGAGAATCAATTACTTATTTAGTTTTCTATCTGGCCTTTGTTTTCACCACATTTGTGTATGTGGTGCTGGGGTTTGAACCTGGGTCCTCACGCATGCCAGGCACGCACGCCCCAACCACTGAGCCACCACTCCAGCCCCACAAAGAAACCATTTTTGGTTTTACTGACTCTTTCATTATTCCATTCTCTGTCTCCAATCCCATCTTTATTATTTCTCTCCTCTGCTTGCTTTGAGGTAACTTAGTTCTTTTTCTGGTTAAGATGGAAGGCTAGGTTATTGATTTAAGATTATGGGGCCCATTTGGATCCCCAAGAATTGGCAGAAAGATTATTTTAAAGTGAAACCTTTGTGAGGTATGGCGGCACACACTCTGTAATCCCAGCTACTCGGAAGGCTGAGGCAGGAGGGTCGCAAGTTTGAGGCCAGCCCAGGCAACTTATCGAGTCCCTTCCTTAAAATAAAATTATAAAAAGGGCTGGAGATTCTTCTGGGTATTTTCCCAGAGGAGTTAGAATCAGCACGTTACAGCGACACAGCAATATCCACGTTCATAGCGGCTCAATTTACAATAGCTAAATTATGGAACCAATCCAGATGCCCCTCACTGGATGAATGGATTCAAAAGCTCTAGTATAAGGGGCTGGAGCGGTGGCTCAGAGGTTTCGGCGCTCGCCTGGCAAGCACGAGGACCCGGGTTCAAACCCCAGCACCACGTACGCAACTGAGTGTTGGAGCTACTAAGGCCATGTGAGAAACTAAATAAAGTCGTTTCTCGCTTTCTAAAAACAAACAAACAAACAAACAAACAAAAGCTCTGGTATATATATACAATGGAGTTCTACTCAGCTATTAGAAACAATGATATTGCAACTATTGACGGTAAATGGATGGCATTGGAAGAAATCATGCTGAGCGAAGTTAGCCAAACCCAGAGAATCAAGGGCCAAATGGTATCCCTCATTTGTGGAGGCTGGACCTAAATCTAGGCTTGGGATTAAGGTAGACAAACTATATATTAATATTTATGAGGTACACATGCAATATACTTCATAAGACATTTGGTTTGTTGTTTTTTTTTTTTAAAGACAGAGGGAAAGTGAGAGAGAGAGAGAGAAAGAGAGAAACAACTTTATTGAGTTTTTCACATGGCCTTAGTTGCTCCAACACTCAGTTGTGTACGTGGTGCTGGGGTTTGAACCCGGGTCCTCATGTTTTCCAGGCAAGCGCCGAAACCGCTGAGCCACCGCTCCAGCCCCTTCATAAGATATTTGAACAAGCTATGCTGCATACGTGTACAAAAACGTAAATGTTTAATCCCATTGTCAAATATTTTGAAGAATAACAGGGATGATAGGAAGGGAGGAAAGGGGAAATGTTGGAACTGAGATAAAGCAAGGT
Source organism: Aplodontia rufa (assembly GCA_004027875.1). Lineage (NCBI taxonomy): Eukaryota > Metazoa > Chordata > Mammalia > Rodentia > Aplodontiidae > Aplodontia > Aplodontia rufa. The sequence goes on from PVKS010020658.1 coordinate 22,962, forward strand.
ACATTCCAAGCAGTTATAAATGTCACTGTATTAACTATAGCCATATATATAAAATATTCTTCATAGGTATAAGAATTATGTCATTGTATTTGGGTTTTTTAGGAACAATATAGGACCCAGAAGAAAGGCAAGGGATCCGGGGACGGGAGGAGGGAGGTAGAGGGATGTGCTGGGGGAAGATATTGAACAAATTGTATTGCTGAATTGTGTGCATCTAGGGATATGTGACAACGAATCCCATCATTATGTAAAGCTATAATGAACTAATAAAAATTAATTTTAAAAAAGGGCTGGAAATGTAGTTCAGTGGTAAAGCACCCCTGGGTCGATCCCCAGAACCACCAAAAAAAAAAAAAAAATTACAGCAGGTTTACATTTACAGCAAAAGAAAGTGGAGATAAAGGTTTCCCACATGGCCCCACCCCACACATGCAGTCCCCTCCAAAGATCCCCACCCAGAGTGGTGCACGGTTGCAGGTGAAGAGCCCACGTCATACCTGATCACCACACAAATCCCGTAGTCCACGTGGGGCTCAGACTTGGAGCTGCACACCTGTGGACACAGGTAGGGTGTGTGGATCCACCACTACCCTGTGACCCAGCTATCTCACTGCCCTGCGAATGCCCAGTGCTCCTCCTTCCCACCCTCCTGCCCCCTCACCCTGCCATCTCACGATCTTGTTACTGTTCCCATCATACAGTGCAGAAGCTTTCCGGCTTGGCCTCTTTCACTTAGTAACAGGCAATTAAGCTTCCTCCATGGGCTTTCGCAGCCTGACAGCTAATCACTTTTCAGCGCTGAATGATATTCCATTGTCTGGACAAACCCAGTTCATTCGTCCATCACCCTGCGGAGGGACGTCTCTGTTGTGTGTTCAGGCAGTACTGAATGAAGCCACTCGGAACATCTGTCTGCACATCCTGTGTGGATCTGTTCTCAGTTCCTTTGGGTAAATATCAAGGAGTGAGATTGATGGTCGGACAGTAAGACTTCTTTTAGTTTTGTAAGAACCCGCAAGGTTTCTTCATTCCACATCCATGCCAGCATTTGGGGTCCTCAGCACTTCGGATTTTGGCTACTCTAGTAGATATACAGTGGAATCTCATTTTATTAAAAATTTTTAAATTTAATTAATTAATTGCAGTGCTGGGATTGAACCCAGCGCCTTGCACATGCTAGGTGAATGCTCTACCATCCAGCTGCACCTAGACTTTTATTTTTATTTTTTAGGGGCGGGCCCCCAACACCTGGGCTCCAGGGATGCTCCAGCCTCAGCCTCCTAAGGAGCTGGGCCTGCAGGTGGCCCAATCACAGCCTCCTTGCTCTCGTTTGCATTTCCCTGGTGACTTATCCTGGGGAGCAGCTTTTCACAGACTGATTTTCCACCTGTTAATTTTCTTTAGTGAGGAGCTTTTTTTTCTTTTTTTTTTTTTTTTTGGATACTGGGGTTTGAACTTTGAACCCAGGGGCACTGAGCCACATTCTCAGCACCCCTCCCCCAGCACCCACTTTTAAATTTTTAAAATTTTGAAACAGGGTCTAAGTTGTTTAGAGCCTCCCTAAGTTGCTGAGGCTGGCCTCGAACTTGTGATCCTTCTGCCTCAGCCTCCTGAGCCATTGTCACCATGCCTGGCAAATGAGGTGACTTTTTTTTTTTTTTTTAAGAGAAAAGAACAGTGAGAGAGAGAGAGGGAGAGACAGCATCAATTTTTATTGAGTTTTTCACACAGCTTTCGTTGCTCTGGCACTTAGTTGTGTATGTGGGTGCTGGGGTTTGAACCCGTGTATTCTTGCATGCCAGGCAAGCACCATAACCGCCGAGCCACTGCGCCAGCCCCTAATGAGGTGACTTTTAAGGTCTTTGGCCCATTTTTAAATCAGGATGTTTGTTTTCTAATTATTGGGTTTTAAGAGTTCTTTGTATATTTTGAACAACAGTCTTTCATCAAGTGTGTCTCCCATAAATATTTCCTCCTAGTCTGTGGCTTGTTTTTTTTTTTTTGAATTTTAATGAAGGCCAACTTATTAATTTTTTTTCTTTCCTGGGTTGTTTGTGCCTTTGGCCTCCTCTCTAAAAAGTCAGTTGAACGTAAAGTCAAACCAAACTCAAGGTCATTTAGGTTTTCTTCTATGTTATCTTCTAGGAATTTTAGTTTTTCATTTTACATGTAGGTCTCTGAGCCATTTTGAAGTAATTGCTGTGAAGGGCGATAGGTCTGGGTCTAGACTCATTTTTCTGCATGTGTGCCCTGTTGATCCAGCACCATTTGTTGAAAGGGTAATAGTTATTTTTTTTTAACCAGATTTTTAAAGACAGAAGGACAGTGAGAGAGAGAGAGACAGAGAGAATCAATTTTTATTGAGTTTTCACGTGGCTTTTGTTGCTCTGACTCTTAGCTGTGTACGTGGTGCTGGGGTTTGAACCCGGGTACTCGTGCATGCCGGGCAAGCGCGGTGACCCCTGAGCCACCGCTCCAGCCCTATGGGCATTCGTGTTGATAACATTTTTTTGGCTCTTCCAAGTATTGCCGCCTGTGGGTCTGTTTTCACGTGGACGAACGTCGTCGTTTCTCAGGTACATAACAAGGACTGCGTTGCTCTGTCACATAGTAACTCTGTCGTTAACGTTTAGCACCCACGAATTTAACACCGGCACAATGATATCATTTAGTGTAGATGGATTTCAATTTCCCTACTCATGTCAATAATGCTCTTCCATGTAGAGGGGCTGGAGAGGTGGCTCAGTGGTTAAAGTGCTTGCCTGGCACACGCAAGGACTGGAGTTCAAACCCCAGCACCACGTGCACAACTAAATGTTGGAGAAATACAGGCCAGATGGAAAAATAAATAAAAATTGATTCTCTTGGGGCTGGAGCGGTGGCTCAGAGGTTAGGGTGCTTGCCTGGCATAGGCGAGGCTATGAGTTCAAATCTCAACATCACATACACAGCAAAGTGTCAGAGCAATGAAAGGCACATGAAAAACTAAATAAAATGGATTCTCTGTCACTGTCCTTGTTTCTTTCTTTCTTTTTTAAAGAAAGTATATGTCCATGCAGTGAAATTCACAGATCTTAGCTGCACAAATCAATGGGTTACCATGAATATATTCACCTGCACTGCCACCACCCCAAAGAAGTACAGAGCATTTTTATTGTGCCTCCAAGTTCCTCCCTACAGCGAGGGTCCATCCTCTCAACATCCCCTACCGTGGTAGGCGGCCCTGGGGATGGTCATAAGGACCTGGCACTCATCTGCAACTTTGGAATACACCAAGCGCACGGTGGAGGTAGATTTGGAAGGGGGAGATCTCGAGCACTGGGGCCAAATGGATCGTGCTCTGAACTCTACGCCTCATTAGCTGCATGGCACGACAGCTACCTAACATCTCCACGTCCTGGTGGGGCCACTTGTAGAGTGTCGTTAGAACAATCTGTCTGTCCCACCTGGCCCGGTTGAGCACCTCCCTCTCCAAGTCCACCTTCCTCCTGATTGGATCCTCAAAACATCCTTCATTCAATCTTTCTTTCACCAGGTTCTCACTGAGCATGTGCTGTGTTCAGGAGCCAAGCTCTGGGGAAGACTGGGAGGTAAAACAGTCACAGTTCCTGAAGATTCCAGCCAAGAGGGGGAGATGGAAGGTGGGTGTCAGCCAAACAGCCACGTTGAGGGGACAGGTTCACAGGTCCGTGGTGCTCTGGGGGTGTGATGGGGCCTGGCTCTCTCAGGGCTGCTGAACAGGGAGGGTGATAGTAGGAGGTGAGCCACCAGCTGAGACTGTGTAAACAGGACAGTGGAGGCTGAGCAGGCAGACAGGGGCTTCCTTGGCTGAAGAGTCAGGATATGCAAGCCCTGTGCCGGGAGAGAGCATGGTGCCTTCAGGTAACTGTAGGAAGGCTCAGGGTGCTCAGCTAGGGGCAAGATGTAGCTGAAGGGGGCGGGACGGGACCTCGCAGGGCCCAGCCAGTCATACTTAGAAATCAGAACTTCCAGCAAAGCGCCAGGAGGAGCCGTGACAGCTGTTACGCACTGTGACAAAATAACCTCAGACCATCAGAATACAAAGAAGAGAGGTTTATTTTGGATGATGATTCCGGTCCAAGGTTGCTTGGCCCATTGCTCTGGGCCCGTGGTGAGGCAGCACATCACGGCAGGACTGTGGAAGAGCAGCGAGGAAGCAGAGGGAGAGGACAGGACTGGGGAGCCAACTTTTCACCCTTCCAGCCCCACCCCCGCCCTAACTTCCACGAGGCCCCACCTCCTAAAGGCTCCACCAGCTCCCGCTGCACAGCAGGCTGGGGACCGAGCCTTCACCACCTGGGCAGTGGGGGACACAGCAATGGCTTTACAGCAGGGGTGGGGTCCAGCCACAGCATATCAGACAAGATGGCAGTGACGCGTCCCGACTACAGGGAGCCCTTGCTCCAGGTGAAGGTGACAGGATCTGCTGGCAAAGCCAACAGAACTTAGCAATGCTCCTGTACCTAGGGAGGGAGGGACCAGGAGGACACCCAGGTTTCAGGCACAGTCCAGGGACGGCGGCCGTGCCAGGGACGGGACTGAGGGGTTGGGAAGGGGCTGTGCACCATCAGCCTCATTTCGAGCTTCCGCCAGGCAAAGGGACGAATGATGGCCAAGAGCTGGGGTGCACACGATGCTTGACCCCCAGAGGCCACTTCCAGCAGGGCAGTGGGGACGGCAGTTAGAAAGGCCCCTTGCTCAAGGGCTGGGAGCATCATGCCTGGCTATTCTGGAAAGAAAACTTCACACCTCATATGGAAGACAGAGCAGGTGAGAACGGAGCCAAGAAACTGTTTCCTGAGAGCGCAAAAATACCCGGGACAGCTGCTGTCAACCACGCTCGAGGGCTGGCCCGGCATCGGTGGGGGCCAGGGGTGCTGCTGCACCCCTCTCACGCAGCCCTCAGATTCCAGGGTCAAGTTGAGAATAGCAACCCCTTTCCCCCAGATGCCACGCTGCTGGGACAAAGCAGAAAGGGAAAGTGGACTTTTTTTTGGATTCTTCCTGGGACTCTGGAGTCCATCTACTGTGAGGAGTGAATTTACCAGATTGCTTTGAAGCCACATGAATTTCTGATTTTATAGATAAGGAAACCGAGGTTCAGAGAGGGCAGTATTTTTACTCAAGGACACACAGCCAACACCAGCGTGTGAGGTTCCAACTCCAGCCTGTCCAAGTGCTCAACCTGAGCCCTTTCCCCTGAGGCAAGATGGGAACTAAGAATTGGGACAAGGAGGTCAAGGGTGACCTGAATTTCACCAGGGTTCAGAAATTTGAAAAAAGTGATGCAGACATTGATACAACTGGCGAATCTGAATTCCAATTTCCAAAGCATTTCTCCATTCATCCGCTGGGTGGAATGTAATGCCAAGCGAGGGGAAATGAGCACATCTCATGCGAGCACCTGGCAACCTGTCCACCAGGGTAACTGGCACTGAACGCTGCCAGTCAGGAGGAAGCAAATGCTGGCTGGGGCCATGGGGGAAGTGGCACTGCAACTATCCACAAGCCATGCGTTGTACGAGGCCGGTGCTCCCCCCCTCGCCAGAGCCCTCTGAGTCAGATGAGGGGGCCCTTGGCCCTGGCCCCACCCCTGCTTAGGAGACCCCGGGCCTGGAGCAGCTCCAGGCTGAGGCTCTGCCCCCAGCACTCACCCACTGACTCTCAGGCTTGGCCTGCTGCAGCCCTGGCAGGCGGTCCTGAAACACAGGACACTGCACATGCAGGAAAGAGTGACATCGCTCAGAATGGGGGAGACGTTCTGCGCACGCTCTTGGGGGGGACAAAGGACACGCATTCGCCTCTCTTCCCCGGGAAGCTCACCATCTCCTTGAAGACCCTTGTTGCCCCGAGTGGGAAGCTCTTTGGGATGGCACCCAAATGTGCTCTTAAACGGCCTCCAGTCACAGCTGAGAAGGCTCTCGATTTTCATCTTATTTCGGTCTACGCAGGCCAGTTATGGCCAATGCTTCCCTAGCACTTGCTCCAAGTCGGAGGCAGGCAACAGATGCAGGCCCCAATTCAGTGACACGTTTCATATTCATGGAATCTACACCCACAATACCTTCTACTTAGAGCAAATGAGACTGGTTTTCCACTGGTGATGGTCATTTAGTTCTAAAATAAATCTCTTGGCATCAAAAAAGAAAACAGTATCCCCTGCAAGGGGCACAGCAACCGAGACTCAGCAAAGGTGACACACAGGTGTGCCCACGGCCGAGACAGAGGCAAGCAGCTGTCTACAAATTGTGAGAAATTTCTAGAGAGGACTACACTGCCTCCCACCCAGGGCCACGGACTCAGGATTGTCCTATGGGTTCCCTGTCCCACCTCTTTCCAAAATTCCCTAAAAAGTAGAGGACTTTCATTTTGGCCCAGGATCAGCTGGCAAAGGACCTGCTTGGGATAAGACAGCAATTAACGACTTTAGTATTGTCTTCAGGGGGTGCTTTCCCTCCCTCCCACCCCACCCCCTGGGAAAAATTAATATAAACAAAACCACTCAGACTCTGCGAACCCTGTTTCGCAACTAAGGTCTGAAGGTATTTCAAGGAGCAGTGATAAAAAAGGCAAGGTCTTCCAAAGAAAGAGAGAGAGGGAGGGAGGGAGGGAGAGAAACACACACAAGCACACACACACACACAGAAGTGATGACGGGGGCCACCAGTTCCAATGTTGGGACCTGACTCCCACTGCCAGGGCTGGCTTTAGACCCCAGATGCCCTGTGCTTCTTACCAACCCCTTCCTACATAATTCAAAGCATAAATAAATTAAATCGCTTACTGATTGCAAAATTCAAGATAAGATTATCACAATGAACTTTTGTACTTGGGTTTTGTTTGGATTTTTAAATTAAATTAAATTTAAAAATTTCCCTCCACTTTCCTGGGAGACTGGGCACATTTTTTTTAGAGTAACCAGTGTTTGCTGGGGGTTGGGGTTGCAGCTTGCTGCTGCTGAGGCCTGGCTCAGAATGTAGACATGTTACCTGTCACTCTGTGCCCTCAATCGCTTGTCGACCTTTTAGCCTGTTGGTCAGGAACCTGCTCTATGTCCCCCTCACCATCTGGATTCTCAGGCAAGGGATTTTGAGGGTTTATTCCACACAGACCCATTGCACTCGGGGGCAGAGCATCTAGAAACAGGTGTGGAAAGGGGCTATGGAGAAGGAACCGGTAAGGGCCAGGCTTAGTCGCAGTAGCAGGGAGAGACCTTCCTAGGGTTGAGCCTTATCATTTTCCCCAAACAAGGAAATGAGAATTCAGTGTTACCTTTGGATCCTGTAAGGGATAGAGCGAGTTTACGTTTGATTTAATTTATCAACAGTACATGATAGGTGCTGAAAAAAATCCTCATTGAATCAGAACAAACCTTTGTTGGTTTGCTGGAGGAGAGGTGGGAACCAAGTCTCGGAGAGCTGCCATCAGGCCTGGCAGGGAGATGGGGGACGAGAGCTCAGGGGGTGGTGTGGTGGCAGATGCTGAGCACCTCCACCCCAGGGAACTGGCTGCCTGCTCTGTGGGCAGCTTCTCTATCTAACCAAGTGCGAATCAAGAGGGTGCTTTGGAGGAAATATTTCCCTGAAAGTTCTACTCTGGCTCCAGTTTGACGTGTCGTGACCAGCCCAGCTCTGAGGCCTGCAGAATCCTCTCTTCAACCTGCCACCTGGGGACCGTCCCCTCCTGCCCTCAGGGACGCACTGCCCACGTGCTGGAATTGGCAGCCATGGTGGTTGTTTCTACAGACCTTTTTGGGTAGGTTGCCTTCAGTCTCCTCTCTCTCTGGGGACAAGGAGAGTATTATGATGGGAGCCACTATCCAGAGAGTCCTTAAATGGATGTGATTCTGGGCACGCACAGGGACACATGCCCACACCTATGTGTGTTGGTTGGGTCTTCTGTGCCTGGAGAAATAAAGTTGAATTACATGTGGCTCATTTTAAGGAGAAATAAGGAAGTGAAATTCTTCTGAGTAGGGCCTTTTTGGGTGGCACAAAACAAACTTTTGTGTTAGGGGAACCGTGAGTCTAACTGGAAATTCCAGGAAAGTTAGCTCAGCCAGGCTTCTCCATTACTGGAAGTGGGAACAGGAAAGTTGGAGGCTGGGGCTTCTCACTCAATGTGGGGCTGCAGTTTGGTGGCTCCTCTCTGGATGACTTCTCTGCCCCTCTCCCCAGCTGGCCTGGACTGCTTCCGCAGTCTGGCTCCCAGGCCCCAGGAGAACCGGATTTTTCATCCTTCCTGGCCAACAACTGCTCTCCCCTCAGAATTTCTTAGTTCAGATTCTGATTGCGAATCTGATGGGGGCAGCTCTCCATCACAATTGGGGGGGAAGTCCAGGAATTGGCTGACCCTGATACAATCTGCTGAGTGCATGTCCTCTTAGCTGGAGAGCCAAGGAGGAAAACTAGTGTGTGACACAAAGAAGGAGAACACTAAATCTCATTTTCTAGGCTGCCTGATCCATTTACAGCCCAATCCCCCCTTTCCTGGGAGCCGCCATGTTGGCACTGCGTGGTCCCACCCCCATCTGCTGGTGATTGGTCCAGGAGTGAACACGTGACACAGCTGGGCCAATCCGATCCTCTCCCCTGGACACTGCAGTTGATGCCTTGATGCTTCTGCTTGGGGACTTCTGGAGAGACAGGTCCTGCTGCAAATACTGGGAGGAGAGAAATGGACCAGAGGGAGAGAGGAACAAAGAAGACACCTGAGAGAAGATGAACTAGACTAGTGACCCGCCCAATCCCTGCTTCCAATCCTCCCTGGAGCTCTGGCTACCATGTAAAAATCTCTTTTAATAGGTTCCGTCCTTGGTTAGCCCAGCAACTAGAACCCATATTAATACAGATATTTAATAATGCTAGTAATAGCCAACATTTATTGAATGTTTAGCGTATTTCTTAATTGAATCCTCTCAACAGCTCTATGTAGCAGATGTTATTATTCCTCTTCCATAGATGAAGAAACAGAGGCCCAGAGAGGTTCCACACAGCTAGAGGAACTGGATTTGAACCCAGGCAGTCTGGCTTCAGATTCCAGGCTAGAACCCATTGCGACAGCCCTTTCAGTGGAGACGTCCCTTCTGAGGCCACCCCAGCACACATTCGCTCCAGGTGCACACTCACACACAGCTGCAGGAGTTGTTGGCAGAGGAGGAGTGGTCACCCTCTGTCCCCTCTGCCCTGACCATCCTGCTCTCTGGAGGCAGTGGGAGAGTCCAAAGTCCCTGGACACTGCACTTGGGGTGGTAAACATTAAACCCACTGGCCTGCCTTACTCTGAGTGCCCAGAGACCTCCGGGATCATCCAGGAGGGTAGAAAGGGGACTGGATCATCTGGGCAGGTCACCCTCATCAGGACCCACTTATTGAGTATCCCTTGAATGAGCATCCTGTCCTTTCTCTACCTCCCAGAGACAGGGTGGGGCACCATGCTCAGGGCCTGCACCGGGGGTCATGTGCTGGCTGACCTTGGCCTGGCCTCGGAGCCTCCATTTCCTTATCTGTAAAATGGGCACTGTAACAAGCCCTAGCCAGAGCACAAGAGATGCTGCTTCCAAAGGGCTTAAAACATGGACGGGATTGGGAAAATGTTCATGTATTCTGTGAGAAAAGTAGGGACTCTCAGTGTGTATCCTTGGATCTCATTCTTTTAAAGTTTTGTGTTTGTTTTTTAAAATTAAATTTGGAAAGATAAATATCAAGGAATTAAGTGGGATATCTCTGTGTGATAAGGTTGCAGGTATTTTAATTTACTTTTTCTTTTTGCATTTAAACTTTCTTGCCTGAACATAGATGATTCATATATTTAAAAACATATTGCACTTTGCACATATAAAATATTTGTATTATAACTTCGAAATGCTTTGACAAATATAAAGCCCTCCAGAAATGCAAGAGAGCAGGAGAACTTGTCTAAATCCTAAAGCTACTGTATGGGGGACATTTGTGAGTTGTTTTTCCAGCATCCGCCCCCTTTTCTCTCTTGGGGAAGATCTGGTGAATTGGACCTCACCCATCTCCATGGACCCAGATTGCCTTAAGTCAGTCATTGCCGTGACTGGGTTTAGGGATCCCATGTGGAGGCTGGGTCCATGAGACTCAGTTCCAAACTTTTATTTGTTTGAGGAAATAGATTTTCATTTTCACTTTTTTTTTTGGTTTTGGGAATTGGACCCAAGAGTGCTTAACCACTGAGCCACATCCCCGGCCCTTTTTATTTTTTATTTTGAGATAGGGTCTCACTAAGTTGCTTAGGGCCTCGCTAAGTTGCTGAGGCTGGTCTTGAACGTGCGATCCTCCTGCCTCAGCTTCCAGAGTCGCTGGGATTACAGGTGTGCACCACCACATCAGGCTAGATTTTTATTTAAAAAAATTATTAAAGGTGCCATTCATCACATATACTGGGAACCTCTAACTCGGTGAGAATGGGACCAAGGAGGAGCTGAGAAACAAGAGAGAAGATACAACCTGATATGATGTCACTGGGCCACTGAGAATGCGGGGTTGTCTTTTTGTGAGCCAACAGGTCCTTTCCCTCGCCTTCCCTCCTTCCTGCCTTTCAGGTGCTGCGGGTGGAACCCAGGGCCTCCTGCATGCTAGACAAGCGCTCTACCACTGAACTCTGCCTCCAGCCCCAGAATGCCCTTTATTTTCAAAACCAGTTTGAGAAGCTGGGTTTTCTGTTACTTAAACTTCCTAGCTGATAAAGGAGCTGGGACCAGCAGTGGAGTGCTGGGTTCAAGAACTGGCAGAGCTCCGTGGTGGCCGTGGAAGGTGGAACCCAGGCTCCTGGCTGGGAAGTGGGAATTCTCCATCAGCTGCTGGAGAAAGAGTTGGTTCCACCAAAGTCTGTTGAATCTGGGTTTCAAAGGTGCCTACAAGGCTTCTCCTTCAGGAGAAAAGTCAGAATTTTGGAATGGATGGCCACTTACAAGAAAAGGACAGTCTTCCTCAGTATTGTGCTAGTTTGAAGGCAATGAGGGAAGCTTGGGCTTTGGTGAGCGAGGCTCTTTCCACCTGTTGATGGCAAAGCCTGGGCTCCAGCCCCAAAGCCAAATTCTCTACTCCATGCTACGTTCAGCATCAGGGGCCGGGAGTCGGAAGAGTTAGCAGGAGATCAAACGGCACACCCCTCAGGTCCCTCCCGAGCACCTCCTGTCCCATGCTCCTTGTGCAAGAAGACCCTCTCCTCCTCTCATCTCCTGCTAGGACCTCTCCTCCCGTGTCACACGAGGGGGCGGACAATGCACAGAGACTGAGGCCCATTGCCAGGCTACCTTGTCCCAGGTCGCAATCTAGATTCAAAGTTGTGACAAGTCCACCTGATTGGGTGGCAGTCCCTGGATTTGAGTGGAGACAACTAGATCAGACACCCATGAAGTCTTTTAAAAATATTGCTGTGGGGTGAAACTCAGTGGTAGTGCTTGGTGCTCAGCACCTGCGCGGTCCTGGGTTCCATCCCCAGCACAGTCTAGCCAGTGTCCACCTGCTGCTGTCCAAACCCTAAAGCATCCTCAGGTTCCCAGATACGAACTCACAGGAAGTGGAAGCGTAAACATTGCAGCCTCCAAGGGCAGCTCTCCACGTCCAGCGCAGATGCGTGCATGGAAGACAGGGACAGACGGAGGAGGACCTTCAGCAAGACTGAGTCAGAGTGCACTGGCAAGCCTGTTCCCGTTATCAGGGATGGCTTCTTTCCTCCCTGCCTTCTGGAAAGTGCCGCAGGACTGCGCAGGCTGCGCCTGTCTGGATCTGCTCTGGCCTCTGGAATCCAGCCCTCGCAGCTGCCTTGACCTTTCCTCTTGGCCTGCAGCCGTCTCCAAGCCTGAGAATAGGAAGCAACATGTGCCCTCTCAGAGCTTGGAGCATGCGCACAAGTCCCTGGAGAAATAAGGACAAAATGAGGACACTGTTTGCTGGACAATAGGGTTTTTCTTATGGGACAAGCTCCCCAGGCCTGCATGAGGAGGCCTTCCTTTGAGGTCAGTTGGGCCTGGAGGTCACCCTCTGGGCCAGCAGCTGGGAGCACGGAGGACTGCTGGGAGCAGCCTGGTGTGAAGGGACCTGCCTGTGACAGAGAATTAAGATAAATAAGAGGCTGGAGCAAAGGCTTGGCTTGAGATGGGGTTAGGAGAGGGGCTGGGGCAGGCCTGGGGTTGTTCCCAGGAGAGAAGTTTGTGCACTGCTCAAACCCAGACACAGGGAAGTGGGGTTCAAAGTCTCCTTCTTCACAGAGTCTGGGTGGTCTCTGGAGGGTTCCCTCACCTGCTTTAGTCTTCACCCTAATCTCATTCTGTTTCCCCTGAACACTTCTTAATGCCCCAGTCTATCCCCTTCAGCATGCCGGTCCCTTATCTGCTGTAGCGCTTTGTGCCCTTATCATCTCCAAGTTACTGTATAATCTACTTATTAGTGATGTGGATTATTATCTGCCTTCCCTAACCAGGCTGTCAGCTCTGGAAGGACATCTCTCCTCTGCTCACTTGCACCTCCCATTCCTAGGACGGCGCCCGGCACATGCAGGCATGCCATAAATCTTGGTCGAGTGAATGAAGTTGCTAAGCCTGTCCTCAGCGGGACCCCCTTTGAAAAGCGAGGGTGCCAATCACGAGGCTGCCTCTGTGTCACCAAGAGAAGCAAATGAGGTCTCACTGTAAAGAGCTCCGCACATGGTTGGCTGGCAAAGGACAGTTCAAAGTGCCTCAGCTTCCGCATCTGTAAAGCTAGGCTAAAAGCACCCACTCTGTTGTGCTGTCCTGAGCGTTTGGTGGGCCGCTATGCACAGTGCAGTTAGAACAGCCTCCGCTTTCTTAGTCTCTTCCATTTCATATCTTTTGGTTCCTTTTTGCAATTGCTGGGACCAGAATCAAATGGCTGAAGCTTTGGTTAGGTTTGGGCTTGAGAGAAACTGTTCTCTCAAGTCCAAGGTCAAAACAGACATCACCTGGATTTCAGGCACTTCTTCCCGACCTCAGGTCAGAGCTTCCTCCCCATAAACAAGCTTCAGAGTCCTGCTAGCTCACTCCATCCTCCCCCATCCACACCCACAGAGGCCCTGGCTGTCCCCACACTCTCCAGTGCTACTGGGAGGCTGGCTTCTGACTTAGTTTCTAAGAGGTTTGGGGCCGGGAGTTCATGGCATGCACTTCATGGACGTGGAGTCAAGGAGTGAGTAGAAAAGGCTCTGACCATGATGACCTTTCAACAGCTGACATCTGGGCCTCAGTTTCCCCAGCTCCAGTGGGGAACACCCTGCCTTGCAGGATTGTTGTGGGAACCAAAAGGTACTTGGCTCTTTGGAGCCAAGGGAACCTGGCGGCCAAGAAGCTCAGTTTGCCTATTTTATTCAACGGTGTCCAGGGACAATGTGTGTACAGATGACAAGAAATCTGATGTAATGAGCTTTTCCCAGCTGAGTGGCCCTGAATCCTGGAATCT
>PVKS010020659.1:0-36428 GCA_004027875.1 Aplodontia rufa
GTTCCAGCCCGAGAATCAATTTTTTTATTGAGTTCTTCCACATGGCTTTCATTGTTCTGACACTTAGTTGTATATGTGGGTGCTGGGGTTTGAACCCATGTACTTGTGAATGCCGGGCTAGTGATGTAACTGCCAAGCCACCACTCTAGCCCTTGTCATTTTTATAGGTTAAGAAAGGTTGAATATTGAAAAGGTTATATAATTCAGCTTATTACATGAATTTGTAATAAGACATCTCTGTAACATTAAGACATTTCTGTAATATTATTTATGCTGTTATTCAACTAGTTTTTCCACAATAGAAAATCCTTCGAAGTTACTTTTTTTTTTTTTTTGGTACCAGGGAGTGAACCCAGGGGCACTTAACCACTGAGCCACATCCCCAGCCCATTTTATTTTATTTTTTTATTTTGAGACAGAGTCTTGCTAAGTTGCTTATGGACTTGCCAAGTTGCTGAAGCTGGCTTTGAACCCGAGATGCTTCTGCCTCAGCCTCCTGAGACTCTGGGGTTACAGACGTGGGCCACCTGGTCTTTAAAGTTACTTATGGTTAATTGAAGCTGTTTGAAATTTTACATTGATGATACGTTCTTTCCATTTTCTCTTTCTTTCTTTTCTTTTCTTTTTTTTGTTGCTGTTAATAGTGATCTGCATGTAATAGGTGATAGAGTTGTCTTCTAGATCTCCAAGAGAGATATTTGGATTCATTTATGGGACTGAGGCTATAGCTCAGTGTTAAGAGTATTTGCTTAGTATGCTGGAGGCCCTGGGTTCAATCCCCACCACCACAGGAACAAAAGAACAAAAAAAAAAGATGAATTCATTTATGAAAGATGTTGTGGAACTTTTAAATGCATTGTGCTTTCTATGTCCTTTTTTTTTTTTTTTTTAAGTGATATGTGATTTGGTTGTGTTTTCAAAGGTTTGTGCTTTCTGGAAATCTACATGGTGGCTCAGTGGTAGCAAGCTATCCTTTTGATGATTCTCCAGAACATAAAGCAACTGGAATCTATAGCAAAACCTCAGATGATGAAGTCTTTAAATACTTGGCAAAAGCTTATGCTTCAAATCACCCCATAATGAAAACTGGTGAGCCTCATTGTCCAGGAGATGAAGATGAAACTTTCAAAGACGGAATCACAAATGGTGCACATTGGTATGATGTGGAAGGTATGCAAAACAATGAATTTGCTATATTTCCCCATTTATTTAGCTTTCTTTAGTCAAGAAAGGAAACTTTGTGGAATTCTAATCTTTAAATATCTTATTTCTTTTTATATTGAAATTTTCTACCTCCTTACCTCCACATACCCATACAATGACTGGGGTTACAGATGTGTGCCACCATGCCTGGCCTTTAAAATTACTCTCCACAGGAGCTGGAGTGGTGGCTCAGCGGTTACCAGTGCTTGCCTGGGATGTGCAAGTATGCGAGTTCAAACCCCAGCACTACATACACAATAAAGTGTCTAAGCAACGAAAGCCACATGAAAAACTAAATAAAGTTGATTCTGTCTTTTTCTCTCTCTCACTTAAAAAAAAATTACTCTGCACATATGCATAATGATTTTTTGCCAGACCATCCAAAAATAGGCTGCCGTTTTCACGACCCTTAACCAAAAAGTTCCTTTGTGTATGTTTCCCAAGTACAGAGATAGTCTTTTATACAATCATATACCATTACCATAACCAAGAAATAGCCAGTAATTCAATACTGTCATCCCACATGCTGTCCTTAATTCAAATTTTACCTATTATTCCCCAAATATCCTTTGTAGCTCCTTTTTCTCCAGATCCAGGATCCAATCAAGGTTCAAGCATTGCATTTGATTTTTGTGAAGAGTCCAGACCAGTTTTCCCATGGAACATTCCATATTCTGGATTTGTCACTTTCTTCATGTTGAAATTCAGGCCTAATTTTCTAGCAAGATCATTATATAGACCATGTCATATCATATCAGGAGACACATAAAGTTAACCTATAAGTGACTCAGTTGTACAGCTAGTTATGATGACCACCAATGAGATCTCTCCATTTTGTATGAAGCCACATTTTTCTTTTGCATTTTAATCTGTGGGAAGATCATGGCATTATTTTTTTATTGTGGTAAAATATATACATAAAATATAAATTTTTCCATTTTAGTTTTTTTTTTTTTTGTACTGGGGATTGAACCCAGGGGTACTTTTTTGAGCTATTTCCCCAGTCCTTTTTTGTCTTTTGTTTTGAGATAGGGTCCAAAATTTTTATTACACCAAACAGAAACTCTAAAATCATTAACTAATAATTCCTGTTTGTTTCAACCCCCTAGCCACTAATCACTAACCTACTTTCTACTTTCTGTCTTTGTGAACTTGCCTGTGCTAGATGTTTCCCATAACTGGAATCATACAGTATTTTTTCTTTTGTACCTAGTTTATTTCACTTAGCATAATGTTCTTAGATTCATCCATTTTGTGACATGTTTCAGAACTTTATTCCTTTTTATGGTTTTTATTCCTTGTATGTGTAAAATACATTTTGTTTGTTTATTCCTCTGCTGATGGACTCTGGGTTATACCTTGCTTCTGTGAATAATGGTATAATGAACATGGCTGTACAAGTATCTAAGTCCTCTTCTTGTCTTCAATTATTTGGGGTTTGTAGCTAGAAATGGAATTACTAGATCATATAGTAATTCTGTGTTCAGCTTCAAGGGACCTGCCGATCTGTTTTCTATACTGGCTATACTATTTTATATGCACTTCTACCAGCAATATACAAGGGTTCCAATTTCCATGCAATGCTCTTTTTTATGAACTATCCTGAGGTACTTTTATTCTTTTTTTTTTGTTCAGCGTAGTCTTACATATTGGAGAGAATCATTGTTACATATTCATGCGTAGATGGATATTGACATAGTAAGTTAAGGCCAATCCTAGTCCAGGATCTCCCCGCTTCATCCATTCCCAGATCTCATGTCCTCTCTGTAATACCTCAGACAATAATTGGAAATGAGAGTATACATGTATATTACTTTTTGAAATTTCTGAGTTCTGCCTGCCTGTGTATGGTTAGGCTTCTCATGGGAGTCTAGTATTCCCAGTTGTATTGGTAACCCCCTTTATCCTTCCCACCCCTCCCTGCCTCCCTCCCTTCTCCCCGACCTTCATAGTTATAGTCCCCCCAGCTTTTGTGGTGAGTTTATTACTTAAACTTAGCCAACTTTCATCCTGTGTTAGGATTTACTCTAGCTTCCACATATGAGAGAGAACATTTGGCCCTTAAGTATAATGTTTTCCATCATAGAATGCCATTTTAAAAGAATTGCTAAAGTAAGCTTGAATAGTTTACCTGTTCTTTTAAAGGTGATGAGAACAGTTATAGCTCTTTTAAAATTTTTGGTATACTTTGAAAAATAATTTCTTGTTTTTATGTACAAACTTAGACTGTTTAAGAATAAGCAGAAGGAACAAGTCAACCCATGGAAATGTCATCAGAATAAACATTTTCTCTTAGAATTTGCTCATGGTGAAATGTCTTTGGGCTTCCTTATCTCTTTTATAGGTTGTCACATTATAAAGTGTCTTATGATTTTCTCTTAATTTGCCTTTATTTAAACTTTTTAATTACCTTCTGACTTTTTATGTTAAGCCATGGACACCCAAAATGAGTCCTAAATTTAAGGACTTAATGTCTCCTTGGAGTTTCCTGATCTCACTATAGTTTCTACCTGTGTTTCTTGTATATAACAAGTATCCACAAAGAGGTTTGAAATATTTAGAAGCCAAACTATCCCCCATAACAGTTAGAGGTGATTTGAAAACCATTAAAACTTTTTTTTTTTTAACGGGTTGGGGATTTAGCTCAGTGACAGAGCGCTTGCCTAGCATGGGCAAGGCCCAGAGTTCCAAGACCCAGAGTTTGGTCCTCAGCCCTGAAAAAAATTAAAAAAAAAAATATATATATGTCTTTATTTAAAGAGAGAAGGACAATGAGAGAGAGAGAGCGAGAGAGAGAGAGAGAGACAGAATCAATTTTTATTGAGTCTTTTTTTCCACATAGTTTTCGTTGTTCTGACATTTAGTTGTGTAATGTGGGTGCTTGGGTTTGAACCTGAGTATTTGCGTGTGCTATGCAAGCACCGTAACTGCCAAGCCACCACTCCAGCCATTCCCCCCCCAATTTTTTTTAATAGAAAAGGACATTCTTTAATGTGTAATCCTTATATTTCATTCTTCAGTAGATGCATTTAATAAAATCTAATTTTGTGAACTGGTGGTTTTATGAGTTAGTCAAGTTACTTTATTAATTTGGAATAATAATACTTAAAATGCTGGATTGAAGAATAATTTCCTTTTTTGGAAAAAGTTTTAAAAGGTTAAAAAGTAATTCCTAATTGATGATTAAGGAATATAAATCTATGTTATACTATTTCAATAACAAATATCCCACCTTCACAGAAAGTTAAGTGTACTTTGATATTAAGATCAGAGATTATTTGGCTAAGCCAGTTATTAGATTTTTTAAACATCCGAAGAATCTAAATTTTGTTGCTGTTATTGTTTTTAATGTATCAACTTTTCTTCTTTTAGCTGAATGGTCAGGCATGTTTTATGTTATTTCTATAATAACTGCTCTTTCTACCTTAGCCAATATCAGGCAGTTTCTCCTTGAGGAGGAGACTGACGGTTTCAGTGTTTCAACGGCGCAAATTCATTGTTTGTCTTATGCAGGACTGCAGTGAGTAAGATGCTGTGAAACCTTGTGACTTGGCATATATTCAAACCCTGATGTCCTAGACTGACTTTACTGATGCTCTGTGTGATGTATTTAGGAATTCTAGCTCAAAGAAGTATGTATAAACTTTTAAAGCTGAAAGGGAATATATTGATCTAGTCCAATCATTTTGCTTTGTAGAATTCAAGGCCCGATAGAGGAAATGACTTATACAATATAATTTATTCATCTAGCAAACATTTACTGAGTACCTGCCACGATCCATATGCTGTATTAGGTGATGGGGATGCAGTGGGAGCAAACCAGAAACAGTTCCTGCCTATAAGGGTCAGACAGTGTATTAGTAGTATGGAAGTGGGGTGATTGGCCTCTACCACTTTATTTTACCTTTGTTGCCAAGGTCAACTCAGCATATCTAGCTGCCTATGTAGGTGGTTCCTGCTTCTCTCAACATGTCTTTCAAACCTTCAGGATTCATCTAGAGAATGATTAACCTGATAAGGTCTGTGAATAGTCATGCTTACCTGCTAAATCCTCATTGATGTGCCTAAGGACTTGTGCATGGAGGAGGGCACCTTTTTTTTTTTTATTTAAAAAAAAAGCACAATGAGCTAAGTTGAGTGCCTTTTGCCTACCTTTTTCTTCACTTTGTGATACTATAAATTGAACCCAAGGGTGTTCTACCCCTGAGCTGCATCCCAGCCCTTTTTTTCTTTTATTTATTTTTAATTTTGAGACAGGGTCTGGCCAAGTTGCCAAGGCTAGCCTCAAATTTATGATCCTCTTGCCTTAGCCTCCTGAGTCACTGGGATAATAGGCGTGTACCACCATGCCTGGCCTATTTCATTTTTTTAAAAATAAGTAACTTGGTGGACACACTTGTGTGAGGGATTATTGCTACTTTCTGTGCTGCGGGGCAAAGCTTGTTGATTTCCTGCTCAGCCACACAGATTGAATTGATCAAAGCAATGGTTATGGAGAAGCCTAGTCCCCTGCTGATCGGGCGGAAATTTATGAGATAGTATTACACACTGCTGAACTAGGCCCCAGACATGATACAAAGATTTTTATGGAAAGAACTCTTCCTATGTCCATGGGGAATTGGATTCAAATGGAAAGCCAGCAGATGCAGTGTATGGACAGAAAGAAATTCATAGGAAAGTGATGTCACAAAACTTTATCAACTGCCATATGCCACACCAAGATTCACCATGTTAATGCTCATGCTACTGTAAATGATGGAGTGGTGGTCCAGGTGATGGGGCTGCTATCCCAACAGCAGGTTTTGTGCAGATTCATGCAAACATTTGTCCTTGCTCCTGAGGGCTCTGTTGCAAATAAATTCTACGTTCATCATGTTATCTTCAGATACCAAGATGAGGTCTTTGGTGGTGTCATTGATCCTCAGGAGGAATCTGAGGAAGAAGTAGAGGAATCCGAAGAAAGACAACAAGCACCGGAGGTGGTACCTGATGATTCTTAAACTTTCTATGATCAGACTGTTAGTAATGACTTGGAAGAACATTTAGAGGAGCCTGTTGCTGAACCAAAGCCTGGTCCTGAACCAGAACTAGAGCAAGAGCCTGTATCTGAAATTCAAGAGGAAAAGTGTTAGAAGAACCTGCTCCTGAGGATGCTCAGATGTATTCTTCTCCAGCACCTACAGATATAGCTCAGACAGTACAAGAAGGTTTAAGGACATTTTCTTGGGCATCTCTTACCAGTAGCCTTCCTCCCAGTGGAGCTTTTCTGTTACTGGGATACCTGCCACCTCACATTGTTAAGATACGAGCTTCACAGCCCTGTCCAGAGCCTAAGCCTGAATCTCAGATTCCACCACAGAGGCCTCAGAGGGATCAAAGAGTATGAGAACAATGAATAAATACTCCTCCTCAGAGGGGACCCAGACCAATCCTTGAGGCTGGTGAGCAAGGTGATGTTGAGCCACAAAGAATTGTGAGACACCCTGATAGTCACCAACTCTTCATTGGCAACCTGTCTCATGAAGTAGACAAATCAGAACTTAAAGATTTCTTTTATTAGAGTTGTGGAAATGTGGTGGAACTGTGCATAAATAGTTGTGGAAAATTACCCAATTCTGGTTTTGTTGTGTTTGATGATTCTGAGTCTGTTCAGAAGGTCCTTAGCAACAGGCCCATCATGTTCAGAGGTGAAGTCTGTCTGAATGTGGAAGAGAAGACTCAAGCTGCCTCGGGAAGGGGACGTTGGAGATAACTGCCTGCAAGGACCTGAAGGCCCTCAGGGTGGGCTGGGTGGTGGAATGAGAGGCCCTCCCCATGCAGGGCATGGTGCAGAAACCAGGATTTGGAGTGGGAAGGGGGATTGCTCCAAGGAAGTGCATTGCTTGCTCTTCACTGGTCTTCATGAAGTATAGAAAACCCAGTTTCTGCAGAATGGTGAATTTCATCAGCCAGCCTTTGTTATCTTGGAGTATGATGACCCTAGTCTTATAATCTGCTTAAGTTTGTAAAATTTTACTTCTTTTTGTGTTAATGGTGTGTGCTCCCTCCCTTCTTCCTCATCCTTCTGACCTTTTAGTCCTTCACTTCCAGTTTTGAGGAATGATGTTTTAGGAGTAACGAAATTTTAAAGAAGTAAAAAGAAAAAACTGAATTTCCTTGCTTACCTTGCATATACAGCCATTTTTTAAACAACCATTTCCCCAGAGGAATGTGTCTTGCTTATTACTGATATTTGGTATGTTTCATTCATTGGAATATTTCTTACTTATTTTTTACATGTTTCAAAGCCTATGAGAAATAGAGGATTTGATAACATTTTAGAGGCAGGAAAAATACAAATTGTTTATTCTTTGAGAGTTATAACTACCTTCTGATGTGGAAAAATTGCTGTATGGAAAATTTTGACATTTGATTCTCCCTGATGTGTTTAAAAACTGAATTAAAGGTGTTAACAGATAAAAATTTAAAAAGTAAGTAATTTGCAGGGTGCATTAGTGCATGCCTGTAATTCCAGAGGTTTGAGAGGCTGAGGCAGGATCGCAAGTTAAATGGCAGCCTCAGCAACTTCGTGAGACCTTGTCTCAAAATAAAAAATGAAAAATGGGCTAGGGATGTTGCTCAGTTGTTAAGTATCCCTTGGTTCAATCCCTGTACAAAAAAAGGGAAAAAAAAGTAACTTAACAGTTGTTAAGTTGCGTTGCTTATGTGTCTATTCATACAAAGATTAGTTAGGACAGCTGCCATGACACTTTATATTTGTGTTTTTGTTTATTTGCTTTTATTTATTTATTTTAAATTTTTAAGCCATTGCTGACTTGGTGACTGAGCCTTTCAAACTGGTAATTGTGATTTTTTTTTTCTTCTCTGGAAAAAGAAAATGTTCTATGGATTTATCAAACTAGCTTTCTTTCTCCTTTTATACTCTAAGCAGAGAGTTATAAAATGTGACCAGAGAGCACATAATATAATTAGTTCAGATTCTTGTGAATATGAATACCTTTGATTGTGTGGACAACTGTTCTGTAAAGCAGAGGTCAGACTGAGCAGCACACATGTGTTCTAAATATTGAGGTATACTTGAGTGGAAGTAGATTGCTGCTGGAAAGGGAAGAGCATGGGGAAAATAATTACCAAACTGATTTTTCAATAGCATAAAAAGTATATTTGTCTGAGAATGGATCAAAGAACTTATTTTGAGAAGTGTTTTTTGTGTCTTTAAAAAGGGCATTATGGGGGCTGGAGCAGTGGCTCACTGGTTGGGGTGCTTGCTGGCAAGTGCAAGGACCCAAATTCAATCCCCAGCACCACGTGAACAATTAAGTGTTGGAGCAATGAAGGCTATATGAAAAACTGGATAAAATTGATTTTCTCTCTCTCTCTCTCTGTTTCTCTCTCTCTTTAAAAAAAAAAGGGCATTATGGGGGGCTGGAGTGGCTCAGTGGTTACAGTGCTTGCTGGGCATGCGCGAGTGCATGGGTTCAAACCCCAGTTCCATGTACACAACGAAGTGTCTGAGCAACGAAAACCACATGAAAAACTAAATAAAATTGATTCTGTTTGCCTCTCTCTCTCTCACCATCCCTCTCTTTAAAAAATAAAATAAAATCCTCTCTTTGTCCACTTGGAAAATACCCATTGAAAAAAAAAAGGGCATTATGGGGGCTGGAGCAGTGGCTTCTCGGTTACAGTGCTTGTATGTGTATTCAAACCCCGGCACAACGTACACAATGAAGTCTTGGAGCAACGAAAGCCACATGAAAAACTAAATAAAATTGATTCTCTCTGTCTGTCTGTCTCTCTCTCTCTCTCTCACTGTCCCTCTCTCTTTAAAAAAAAAAAAAAACAACCAAAAATGACATTATGTGTTAACCTGTATGACACCAGAAAATTAGAATCTAAAACAAAGAACAAATCAAAAGAACAAACCTCAGAATAGCTGATATTAATAAGCAGACAAATTTATAAATATAGTAGGGAATATTAAGTTGTGCTTTTCTTAGTAACTTAGATCGTGAGGACAAACATGAATACAGTGCATTTGAATAGCATAAATAAGCCAATTTGACCTAAAGAACACGTACAGAAAGAATACTGCCCTCATATCTAATTTTCTTGCAGTCTCTTTACTAATCTGAGATGTAGATGACTAAATAATTTATCACTTGTCTTGCTTAGGAAAGATATTTCTGGTTCTATTAAGTGCTTGTGTTATTTTGTTTTTTTAAATTATGTATTAAAACCTTAAGGGTTGTTGTATCTTTGTTGGTTTTACATTTTAGTAAATGTAAAACTTTAGCAAATGTAAAGTCTAAACTTTAGCAGAGTCATAAACTTTTATTTCTAAGCTCTGCTGTAGCACTGGATTACTTGCCCTTCCTCAGAAACGTGAAACTTCACCCCTTAAGCTACTCCCTATCTGGGATGCTCTTCTTCAGTTTAGCTGTGCATTCTTTGAAATCTCCCCTGAAGAAGTGTCACTCTCCAGCCCTCCTAGAACTTTTTGTTATCTCAGCAGTATAATACTTATCCAACATTTATTAATAGTTTTTTTTTTTTGGTGTGTGTGTCTTCTGTTATGTGTAAATTCTTTGATAGTGAGGACAGGGTAGTGCTATTCATTTTGGAGTTATCTTTGTGTAAAATATATTGATTGGAAGGGGTCAGAGTGCTAGTGGAAGGAAGACTAGGGAGGTTTTTATAGTTATTTGGAATGAGGATTCTTTTGGAGATAAGGGGATGTGTGGGAATGAAAAAGGAATATGAGATGTACAAGAAACTTTGGTAAATGGCTAAATGGAATGTCAATGAGAGGAAGGACTCAAAGAGATGACTTTAAGGTTTTGAGCCTGCATAAATGAGAATGATAACGGGAAAAACTATTTGAAGGAGACCCATCCTCCCTCCCTCTCTCATCCTTTCCGCTCTCCTCCTCCCCTCACTGCTATCTTTGTATTTTGGTGGGATAAGAGTTAAAATTGGAGGTGATACTTGATGTTCTAGTCACAAGTACCCAAAAGTCAGTTAGAAAATAGGTTATAGAACTTGGGTGAGAGGTCAGGATGAGAAAGAGATTCAGGGAGTTTGTTTTGTTTCATTTGTTTTGGTACTGGCTATTAAACCCAGGGCACTTTGCAACTGAGCTGCATCCCAAGCCCTTTTATTTTTGTTGTGAGCCATGGTCTCACTAAGTTGCTTAGGGCCTGGCTAAGTTGCTGAGGCTAGCCTCTAATTTGGCAATCTTCTTGTCTCAGCCTCCTGAGTTGCTGGGATTACAGGCATACACAAACACCTGGCAGATTAAGGAGTTTTGAGACATTTGGGAGAATATGATTTTGAAAATGGATTTTATGTTGTTTTCTGGCATAATTAATGACTTGGAGCCAGAAATTCAACTAATCCATATATATATATAAATGAACAGATGGGTGCTTTTTCACCTCCTAAGTGAATGCATGATGTACCAAGATGTTTTCTTTAAGGAATGCTGACGATCTGATGCTAATTATCAATCAGCCTGTTCATGAGGAAGTAGAACTGATAATCAAATGTATATCAGTATAGTGATTTTGGTCTTAGCTGATCTTGTACATTGAAGATTTAGTTGAATCTTTTCTTCATATTTTTTTCTTTTTAAAATGGAGTGTTTCCTAATTTAAAAGGAAAGCAAAAGGATAAAACCATAATTCAGCAGAATATTTGTTTCTACCTGAGTCATGAGTTTGCTTTAGTAAACTGAAAGTATAACCTATATAAAATTTGACCTTTAGGAGCACTGCACTAGAGTACTTTGTAATGTAATAAAAGGGCCATGTGAAGGTTGAACCAAGCACTGCTGTTTAGGGTTTGGCCCCCAGATCTTTACAACTATGTCTATAAATTGGATGTGCTCCCCTCTTTTGTCTTTAACTCAGGTGATAGAGAATGGGATAATACTTTTAAAAAGAGGAAAATGCATTTCAAAGACTAAAGACAGAGGCAGGACTGTTTAGTTTAGCTCTGTAGAATCATATCATTAGCAAATATATATCTAGTGGGAGTGGTGAAGAAAATAGATTATTTAGAAGATAAGTTTCTCAGAATATGAAGACCAAGTTCAGTTAAGATTTAATCAACCTGAATTTATAGATTGGGGAACTTGGAGATTTCTTTCTTTTCTTTTGGGGGGGTACTGGGGATTGAACCCAGGAGTGCTTATTCACTGAGCCACATCCCTAGCCCCTTTTCAGTTTTTTTGTTTGTTTGTTTGTGTGTGAGTGAGTGAGTGACAAGGTCTACAAAGTTGCTCAGGGCCTTGCTAAGTTGCTAAGGCTGGCTTTGAACTTGTGATCCTCCTGCCTCAGCCTCCTGAGCTACTGTGATTGGGGAATTTTTTAAAAATTACTTCTGTTTTCCACTCATTTGGCTCAGATTTTCCATTTAAAATTTTAGAGTATTGTTCAATTAACTTGTAAGAACTCTTAAGGAGCACAGAATCAACACTTAATAACTCATTTATTTTCTATAAAGAAATTTAAAAGAAGTCAGAATTTTAAGAATTTCTCACAATGCTTTGAAGTAATAAGTCTTCCCTTATCTGCAATTTTGCTTTGTGAATTTTCAATTAAAATTGCAGTAGTTCCCCCTTATCCATGGGGTATATGTTTCAAGAATCCCAATTTTCAGCAATGGTCTGGAAATATTAAATGGAAAATTCCAGGCATAAACAGTTCATAAGCGTCAAATTATGCACTCTTCCAAGCAGCATGATGAAATTTTTGCATTGTACTGTTACGTCTTACCCAGGACGTGAATACTTCCCTGTGTCCAGTGTATCCGTGGAATATATGCCACCTGACCTTTATCTCTCTTGTATCAGATAAATGTTGAGATATGGCAGTGCTTGACTTCAGTCATCCTTACATAGTAGCCTAATGCTGAATTACACTATCACATGAAGTGACCACATTCACATAATTTATAATATATTGTTATAATTGTTTCATTTTATTATTAATCTCTTACTGTACCTAGTTTAGAAATCAAACTTTACATAGGCACATATATATAGGAAAAAATGTATATAGAGTTTTGCACTATCTTGGGTTTCAGGCATTCATTGGGGTTCTTGGAACATATTCCTCATGGATAAGAGGGGTCTACTGTAGTTTTTTGCTCTAAATTTAAATATAAAGTGGAAATTGTCTTATCAGTATTTTTTTGTATTCTAAAATGTTTTTCCTGTTTAAAAACGTATGCAATTTTCCTATAAAAGATTACTGAATAAACAAGCAAACACCTATGCTATGTTTGAGGTCTAACACTGACGCATTGACTTTTTTTTTTCCCTGTTGGCTTTCTGTTTAGGGAAGAAAAGCAAATCCTTAGTTTGGGGAGGAGGGGGAAATCAGTTAGTTTGGATGGCTTTAAGGAAGTTCATTTCCAGGTGTTCCTAAGAGCAGGCCTGCCTAACGAAGGTGCTTGCTGTGGAGGTTCTGTATCATATCCTCTTCTCCCACTGACTGAAGACTGGCAGACTTTTCTACCCATCTCACTCACATTGTGATATATTGTTTTCTAGTTTTACATATATTCAGGGCAGGAAAACAAAAAGGACAAGTTTGGTATAAAAGCATCACCCCTAAGTTGTTATTAAAAGATGTATTTTCAATTGGGTTCTTCAAAGTATAGGATAAGGAAACACTACACTTGTGTTGTAAATGAAGTTAAGACTACTTATTCATAAATTTTTAAAATATTATTTTCAGCTTCTTTGCTTGCCAGGGGAGGCCCAATTTCACTCAACTGTTTTGAGACCATGCGTTTAAACACAAATGAAAAGAAAAATTGCTGATGCAATTGAGTTTAAAGAAAAAGATATATTTTTAGTAATCATTTCCTATTGTGCTGATTATTTGTAAAAAAATATAATAAAACTATACCTTTTTAATAAATTTTGTGCCAGTGGTTAATGTGATAATTCAATCTAGAAGATAAAGGTTTAATATTGGGGTATTATGGTCATTGGAGATATGAAAAATATAAATATACATACATACTTATTATAGATAGAAGTATTTGTAGGATGAGTAAAGCATGCGAGTGTATCACGTTCAAATTAAATTCTGTGGGAGGACGTGGAGTGGGAAAAAAGTTAAAAAAAGGAAGTTGTAAAATTTCTTCTGTTGAAGTGTGTTCATGTACTTTTTGTAAAGATGATTCTAGGATTCAGATGTCTGGTATTTTCATTTATTTGGAAACATTTAAAGTAATTAAAAGTTTTAGTTAAAATTTTGTATTATGCAGGATATTACTTTGTTTACAACTATTTAAGTGTAAGATGAAAGCTTTTGGATACTAACTTAAAAATTTGTGAAATGGCCTGTGGATTTGACCCTACCCCCCATGGTGTTGCATACCTTTTTAGGTATTTTAATAGTGGAATAAATTGAATATCAATGGTTTAGATAACCTTGAGAGACTGATAGGTAATAGAAACTTGCTTATTTATGAATGCTAATAAGTAGGGTAAAGTGCTGATCCATCTTTCATATGTTTATTTAAGAGCTTTATCATTATTATTATTTTGCTACAACTGAATGTTTCACTCCCCAAATTAAAATTTTCTTTGACTGAATAAAAATTTTACTGTGAAATATGATGTTTCTCCTTCATGTTGGGCTAAATGAAATATCAGCCTAAAAAAAATAAACAAATGCATTAACCAAATCTGTCAGTAGCTGCAATTGTTAGTAATGTCAAATCTACTTACAGATCATTGGCAGTTCTCTGTTATAGTTAAGGCTAGCTTTGTATGTATAAGCTTTATATTAAAGAAAAAATCAAAACAGATCTAAACAGCTACTTAGTTAAGATTACTGATGATTACTTATTATGGAGTTTTTGACATTTAATATGGGAAAAATAAGTGTTCAGTTTTACATATATGGCAAATAATGCCTATTTGTGGTATCTCATACTAAACATTTTTTTTTTAAGAGAGAGAGTCAATTTTTACTTTTTTCATCTGGTTTTCTGTTTTTTGTTTTTCCTCCAGTTAGTTGTATACATGGTGCTAGGGATGGAACCTGGGTTCTCATGCATGCCAGGCAAGTGCTGTACCACTGAATCACCTCTCCAGCCCCTCTCACAACAAATTCTTAAATTGGGACTGGAGCAGTGGTTTAGTGGTTACAGTACTTGTCTGGCATGCACAAGTACATGGGTTCAAACCTCAGCACCATACAAGTGTCAGAGTAATGAAAGCCACATGAAAAACTAAATAAAATTGATTCTCTCTTCCTCTCTCTCAATGTCCTTCTCCCTCTTAAAAAAATTCTTAATTTATCTATAATTCTGACAGTTAATATCCCCATTTCCAAGTTTTTAAGGATTTTTCTAAATTAAAACTTGAAATTGGTGTGAATACTTTTGGATATTCTAAAGCTAGGATAGGTCTGTCTTCTTTGCCTTATGAAATAAAAGTTTATTGCTTTTCTAACATTGACTTGAGAGTTTGACAAATATAGGTTATGATAGGTATCACAACTCACTAGTTACCTTATAGTTCATTATTATAGTCTCAGAGGAAATGTGCTTTACTTTTATGAGATTGTGTCAAGGAAATGATATTTTATAGATATTTTTCTGTTATTGATTTCTACTTCATTTTGTTCTATCATGGTCAGAGAACATACTTTGTATGATTTCAGTATTTCATTTCTTTTAAATTTGTGATCTGTCTTGGTGAATTTTTTTTTTTTTTGTACTGAGAATTAAACCCAGAGGTGCTTTACCACCGAGCCACATCCCCAGCCTTTTTATTTTTTATTCTAAGGTAGGGTCTTGCTAAGTTATTTAGGGACTTACCAAGTTGCTAAGGCTGGTTTTGAACTTGTGATCCTCTGGCCTCAGCCAGAGCTAGAATATAGACATGCTTGGCTTTATTTTTTATTTTTATTTTTATTTTTAAAGAAAGGGGGTGGGGAGAGAAGCAATTTTTATTTAGTTTTTCCTATGATCTTCATTCCTTGGACACTTCATTGCATACGTGGTGCTGGGATTTGAACTCGTGTACTCGAGCATGCCAGGCAGGTGCCCTAACTACCTAACCACCGATCCAGCCCCCTTTATTTTTTATTTTGAGACAAAGTCTCACTAAGTTGTTGAGAGCCTCACCAAGTTTCTGAGTCTGGCCTCAAACTTGCAATACTCGTGTCTTGTTGGCCTCCCGAGTTGGTGGGATCTTAGGCATGTGACACCATGCCTGCCTTGGTGAATGTTTTATATGTCCTTGAAAAGCATCTGTGCTCCACTGTTGTTGGATGGGATATGGTATAAATATCATTCAGATAGAATTAGTTGATGGTGTTACTGAAATCTCCAGCTTTTGCTAATTTTCTGCCTACTTGTTCTGTTGATTACTGAGAGGAGAATGTTGAAGTGTGCAACTGTAATTGTGGACTGGTTCATTTTTCTTTTAGTTCTATCCATTTTTGTTTCATGTATTTTGAAGTTCTATTGTTAGGTATTTAGGATTGTTGTCTTAGAGATTGGATCCTTTTATCCTTTTGTAATGTGTGTCTTTATCCCTGGCATTTTTTCTTGCTCTGAAGTCTATGGTATCTGAAAGGTAATACAGCTGTACCATCTTTTTCCATCTTTTTTTTTTTTTTTTTTTTTTTTTTTTTTTTTTTTTTTTTTTTTTTTTTTTTTTTTTTTTTTTTTTTTTTTTTTTTTTTTTTTTTTTTTTTTTTTTTTTTTAAGAGAGAGGGACAGGGGCTGGAGCGAGAGAGACAGAGAAAGAGAGAAACAACTTTATTTAGTTTTTCACATGGCCTTCGTTGCTCCAACACTTAGTTGTGTACGTGATCCTGGGGTTTGAACCCAGGTCCTCGTGCTTGCCAGGCAAGCGCTGAAACCGCTGAGCCACCGCTCCAGCCCCCTTTTTCCATCTTTTTTAAAAATGATACTGGAGGATTGAACCTAGGGCTTGCGTATATCAGACAAGTACTTTACCACCAAGCTTTACTACCAAGTTATACTCCTACCCCTACATCTTTTGATTTGTAGACATATATATGTATTTTTTCTATTCTTTTACTTTTAATTTACCTATACCAATATATATATATATAACTTACCTATACTATTATATATATATATATATATATTTTTTTTTTTTTTTTTTAGAAAGAGGGACAGTGAGGGAAAGAGAGAATCAGTTTTTTTATTTAGTTTTTTGTGTGGCTTTTGTTGCTTGCCTACTTCATTGTGTACATGGTGCTAGAGGTTGAACTTGTGTACTCACACGTGCTAGGCAAGCACTATAACCGCTTAGCCACCACTGCTCCAGCCCCTATACTGTTCTATTTAAAGTGAGTTTCATAATTGCATAGAATTGGGTATTGTTTTTAATTCAGTCTGACAGTTTCTGTCTTAGTTGGTATATTTTTACCATTTACACTGAGTACAATCATCAGTAGATTTAGATTTAGATCTACTTTTTCATTATTTTTCCTCGTTACCCCCTTTATTAATGCAGTGTTTTCCTTTTTCCTGCTTTCTGTTAGATTGCATGTTATTTAGATTTATCTATTGTGGTTTTTTTTTTTTAAGAGAGAAGGACAGTGAGAGAGAAAGGGAGACAGAATCAATTTTTATTGAGTTTTTCACATGGCCTTTGTTGCTCTGACACTTAGTTGTATGCATGAGTGCTGGGGTTTGAACCCGTATACTTGCACATGCCAGGCAAGGGCCTTTACTGCCAAGCCACTACTCCAGCCCCTATCTGTTGTATTTTTAACTATATTTCTCTGTTCAGTTTGTTTTGATAGGTGCTATAGGAATTATGATTCACATACTTAGCTTTCACAATTTTACCTAAAATTAACAGTTTTACCACTTCAAGAAGAATATGCAGCCAGGTGTGGTAGCATACCCCTATAATCTCAGTTACTCAGGAAGCTGAGGCAGGAGGATTGCAAGTTTGAAGTCAGCCTGGGCAACTTGTGGGACCCTGTCTCAAAATAAAAAAATAAAAGGGGCTGAGGATGCAGCTTAGTGTAGAATGCTTGCCTAGTATGTGCAAAGGCCTGGGCTCAGTGCCTAGCACGCGCACACATACACACACACACACACAAAGAATGGTATAAACCTTCCCATCACACTTTGTTCTCCCATTTTATTTTATGTTGTACTTCTCATATATATTGTGTCTATATGTGTTGAAAATGCCACCCATGTCATGGTTTTTACTTTCAACTGTCACACATTGTCTAAAGAACTTAAAAGGAGAAAAATGGTTTAATCCAGATAGTTATCATGTCTGTTGCTTTTCATTCATTCTTGAGTTCCAAGTTTCTCCCTGGTATCGTGTCCTTTTTGCCTTAATAACTTTTATTAGAATTTCTTTTAAATCAAATCCACTTAGATTTTTTTAGTTTTCCTTCACTGAGTATCTTTTTTGCCTTGATTCTTGAAGGATATTTTCATAGGATATAAAACTCTGGGTTATGGGATGGACATGTTATACTGTATTTGTTTGCTTTTTAGAGCACTTTAAAATTTTGTGTCATTGCCTTCTGGCCTCCATGGCTTCTGCTGAGAAGTTCACAGTCATTTGAATTGTTTTTCCCCCTCTGTCAATGTATCATTTTTCTTTGGCTACTTTCAAGACTTTTTTTCTTTGTCTTTGGTTTTCAGCAGTTTGAGTATGAAGTATCTAGGCATGGATTTCTTTGAGTTTATCCTGTTTGGGATTTGCTGAGCTTCTTGAAATGTAAGTTTATGTCTTTTGCCAAATTTGTTAAGTTTTTAGCCATTGTTTCTTCAAAAGAATTTTAAGCATGGTACTCTTCTTTTCTTTCCTTTTGACACTCCAAAGACAGTGCTAGACCTTTTAATATTGTCTGTAAAGCTCTGTTCTTTTATTTATTTATTTGCAGTGCTAAGGATGAACCCAGGGCCTCACACATGCTAGGCAAGCAAGCACTCTACCAATGAGCTGCACATCTCTAAACATCTTTTTTTTTTTCTCCTTTCACTGTTGTTTAACATGTGCAAAGATAATTTATCAGTCTTCAAGATAAGTCACTCTTTCCCTTGGTTATTTCCTTTCTTCTGAACACTTACAATTAGTTTTTAAATTCAATTATTGTATTCTTTACTTCTAAGGTTTTTTTGTTTGTTTGTTTTATTTTTGTTTGTACCAGGAATTGAACCCAGGGGTGCCAAACCACTGAGCCATATCCCCAGCCCATTTTTATTTTTTATTTTGAGACAGGGTCTCACTCAGTTGCTTAGGGCCTCATTAAATTGCTGAGGCTGACTTTGAACTTGCAATCCTCCTGCCTCAGCCTCCTAAGCCATTGGGATTACAGGTGTGCACCTCAGCAACTGACCACTTCTAAAATTTCTATTTTATTCTTTGTATGTGTTCTGTTTCTTTCTTTCACTGCATTTTAAGAATGTTTAATCTTTTTTCCTTGGAACATGACTATAATAACTACTAAGGTTATCTTGATAATTCCAACATCTGGGTCATCTTGGAATTTATATCTGTTGACTTTTTTCCTTGCAATTTGTTAAGATTTTTACTAGTTCTTTGAATATCAGATAATTTTGGATTGTATCTTGGACATTTTGCCATGCTCAATATTGGACATTTTGTTGTTATTGTTCTTGTTTATTTGTTTGTTTTGGATCCCTATTCCCTTACCCCATTGCCAGTCTCCTCACTCCTTTAATTTATGGGGATTAAACCCAGGTCTTTGTGCATGCTAGACACATACTCTGCCATTGAGCTATACTTCTAGCCCCTGGGTCTTTTTTTAAAAATGGTATCTTTTTGTTTGTTCTAACAGGGAGTGACCCAGTTAGGTTCAGCTGCAAGTTTTGATTCACTTTATGCCGGCGGTGATTGCAATGTCAGTTCAGCTTTCAAAGCCTTTGAGGTGATGTTGAGATGGGTCCTATGTGTGCATCACTGAGTGACCAGTCTAGGAACTTGGCCTGTTCTTTAGTTCAGCTCTTTATGCTTTTTTTGTGTTTAACATCAAATCTACATATGTACAATTCAGGAGTGAACCAGGATTTCATAAACAACTTTTTAGAATTCCTCTCACAAGCTTTATCATATCTGCAATGTGACCAAGTCTCTGGCTTCCATGATCTTCCAATATAGATGAT
This sequence comes from Aplodontia rufa, assembly GCA_004027875.1. Lineage (NCBI taxonomy): Eukaryota > Metazoa > Chordata > Mammalia > Rodentia > Aplodontiidae > Aplodontia > Aplodontia rufa. The sequence continues at coordinate 19,369 of PVKS010020659.1, forward strand.
AAACATGGACATGAAAGATATCCTTTTATGGGAAAGAAAGAATATAAAATATCATCATTAGTCATTAGGGGAATACAAATTAAAACCACAAGGATATACCAGAATATACTGACTAGAATGCTTAAAATTTAAAAGATGGACCAGTTGCTTGAACAACTTTTTAGTTGATGATGTGGAGCAGTTGGAACATTCATTCATTGCTGATGGGAATGTGAAAATGGTAGAATTATTTTGGAAAACAAACTTCTTATAAATCTAAGCTTTAATTTCATGACTCAACCATTAGTACGCCTACGTATTTACCCAAAAGACATGAAATCATACACAAAGATCTCTGTACAGCTTTACTCATAATTACCAAAGAACTGGAAACAGCTGAAATATTCATCACATAGAGAATGGATAAACAAGCCTGGCATGGTGGCACATGCCTGTAATCCCAGCAACTCAGGAGGAGTTTGAGACCAGCCTTGGCTACTCAGTGAGACCCTAAGCAATTAAATAAGACTCTGTCTCAAAATAAAAAAGTATACAGGGCGGTGGATATAGCTCAGTGGTGGGGTGCCCCTGGGTTTAATCTCAAGTATGACATATACACTCATACACAAAAGAATGAATAAATAAATTGTATTACATCCATATAGTAGAATACTTAGTAATAAAAAGTACTACTCATAAATATGTGCAACAACATGGATGAATCTCAAAAGCATTAAGAATTGTGAATGAAGCCTAATACAAGGCTATATATGCTGTATGGTTCCATTTAGATGACATGTTAGGAAAGGCATAAATATAGGGAAATAAATTAATGATTGCCCAGGGTGTGGAAACTGGGGGGAAGGAAGCTGGGGCCAAGGAACTTTTTGGGGTGATGCAAATGTTCCATATCCTGATTATGGTAATAGTTACATGACTGTCTGTATACTTTATACTGTACACTTAAATGGGATAAATTTTTTTTTTTTTTTTGAGGGACAGTGAGAGAGAGAAAAAGAACCAATTCCATGTAGTTTTTCATGTGGCTTTCATTGCTCTGACACTTTGTTGTGTGTGTGGTGCTGGGGTTCAAACCTGCGTCCTTGTGCATGCCAGGCAAGTACTGGAACCACTGCTACCTCTCCAGTCCCAGGATAAATCTTATAGTGTATAAATTATACCTCCATAAACTTGACCTTTTTTTTTTTTAACAATTTTTATTTAGTTTTTTCGTGTGGCTTTCGTTGACTCTGTTGAGTTTTGTATGTGGTGCTTGGTTTTGAACTCGTGCACTTGTGTGTGCCAGGCAGGCGCCTATCTGCCAATCCACTGCTCCAGCCCCCATAAACTTGACTTTTAAGCAAACTTTAAGACAGTATTTTGTTTTATTTTTTTGTTTTGTTTTGTTTTAGGGCAAGGACGGAACTCGGGGCCTTGTGAGTGCTAGGCAAGTGCTCTGTCACTGAGCTAAATCCCCAACGCCAAGACAGTATGTTGTTTAGAGAGATTTTCAAAAGTGTTTTGAGGGGCTGGAGTGGTAACTTAGAGGTTGGAGTGTTTGCCTGGCATGCACGAGCACCCAGGTTCAAACCCTAGCACCACATATACAACCAAGTGTTGGAGAAACAAAGGTCAGTTGAAAAACTAAATAAAATTTTGTCTTTCCTCTCTCTCTAACTCACTCTTTCCCTCTCTGTCTTTAAAAGGAAAAAAAAAAGCGTTTGAGTCAGTTACTTTATAGTTGAGTAAAGGGGAATTGTTTAAAACTTTTATGCTTTGAAGAAATATAAAACGATTACAAAAAGATTTGTGCATATAACATTTTTGATTAATTTTTGGTAAGTATGACAATAAATATGTCTTCAATACTTTAAATAGTTACATGTAGCCCATTTTTATATGATAGTTTACTAAACTGGTTCTCCTCCATTGTTGGACATTTAGGGTTGTTTCCAGGTATGTTTTTCTTCTATTTAAATACTATAGTCTTTCTTGTATAGCTGCTCTCTTAGAATAAATTTCTGGAAAAGGAATTTCTGTGTTAAAGTCATGCCTATTTTAAAATTTTTATGTAAATGTTTCTAAATTGTTACCTAGAAACATTCCATAATTCTTTGTCTTTTTTTAAGAGAAAGCATGTAACTGCTGAGCCACCGCTCCAGCCTATCTTTGTCATTTTTTTTTTAAAGAGAGAAGGACAGTGAGAGAGAGAGAGAGAATCAATTTTTATTGAGTTTTTCACATGACTTTCATTGTTCTGACAGTTGTGTACATGGGTGCTGGGGTTTGAACCCGTGTACTCGCGCATGCCGGGCAAGTGCTGTAACCACTGAGCCACCGCTCCAGCCCCTCTTTGTCATTTTTTATATTATTTTCTTTATGATTTTTATGATAGTGTTTATTAGATATTTTATAATTTTCAAATAGCTACATCTACCATTTAGCTTTCATGCTTTCACTTTGATGTCATACTAAGATTTTCTTCATTCTAAGAGTGTGGAAGTATTTACATTGGTTTCTGCTTTCCTTTATATTTGCTTGCTTTTCTTTCTTTCTTTTTAAAGTATTTAACCTCCTCCTTCTCCTTTTTTCTTTTTCTTTTGGTGCTGGGGATTGAATCCAGGGGTGCTTTACCACTGAGTTACTATTCCCAGTCTTTTTAATTTTTTATTTTGAAACAGGGTCTTGCTAAGTTACAGAGGCTGACCTCAAACTTGTGATCCTCCTGCATCAGCCTCCTCAGTTGATGGTATTACATGTGCACCACTATGCCTGGCTATGATTTCATTTTTACATTAAATTTCATATGGATTGAAAAGTTTGTTTGGTATGACATGAAGAAGAATTCCCTTTTTTGCCATATACTTAAGACAGTTTTATCCATGGGTGCTGTACCACTGAGCTACAGCACTAGACTTATTTATTGAGACATAATCTTGCTAAGTTTAAGGGTCTCACTAACAGTTTGTGATCACCCTGGTTCATCCTCCAGAGTCACTGGGATTACACGTGTGTAATCACACTGTACCTGCTCCATTCTTATTTTTTAATGTTTTCTTGGATATTCTCACTCATTTCTCAGGGATTTTTAGTTATTTTTCCAAATTAATTTCTAGATCAGTTTATCCAGTCACAATGAAAATATTTTTGCATGATATTTATAAATTAATTTGGGGGAATTTGGTATCTTTTTAAATTTATTTTGTTTTAATTTATTTTTTATTAGTGCATTATAGTTTTACATAGTGATGGAATTAGTTGTCACATATTCCTAGATGCGCACAAATCAGCAATACAATTTGTTCAATATCCCCCGCCCCATACCCCTCTACCTCCTTCCTCCTGTCCCCCGATCCCTTGCCTTCCTTCTGGGTCCTATATTGTTCCTGAAAAACCCAAGTACAGTGACATAATTCTTATACCTCTGAAGAACATTTTTTATATATATGACTATAGTATATACCGTGACTCTTATAAAGGCTTGGAATGTACCTTGCTTTATCTCAGTTCCAACATTTCCCCTTCTTCTCCCTTCCTATCATCCCTTATTATTCATCAAAATATTTGGCAATAGGATTAAACATTTACATTTTTGAACAGGTATGCAGCATAACTTGTTAAAGTATCTTATGAAGTATCTTGCAACTGTATCTCATAAATATTAACACTTTGCATTTTTGTTCTATGGATCTAATACATGAGTTTGTCTGCCTTACTCCCAAACCTGGGTTTAGGTCCAGCCTTCACAAATGAGGGAAACCATTCAGCCCTTGACTCTCTGAGTTTGGCTAACTTTGCTCAACATGATTTCTTCCAATGCCATCCATTTACCTTCAACAGATGCAATATCATTGTTTCTAATAGCTGAATAGAACTCCATTGAATATATATATACCAGAGCTTTTGGATCCATTCATCCAGCGAGGGGCATCTGGGCTGGGTCCATAATTTAGCTATTGTAAATTGAGCTGTTATGAACATAGATTTTGCTGTGTCACTGTAATGTGCTGATTCTAGCTCCTCTGGGAAAATCCCCAGAAGAGGGATAGCTGGGTCATATGGTGGATCCAACCCTAATTTTTTGAGGAGTCTCCACATTGCTTTCCAGAGTAGCTGGACCGGTCTGGAGGAATTTGGTATCTTTATAAACTTCCTATTCACAGGCATCATAATGCTCTAACTAAAATCTTCTACATTCTTCAGTAAAATTTCATAATACAAATTTGCATCTCATATTTTGTTACACATAATTTTGTGGGTTTTGTTGCTGGGATCGTTTTTGTTTTGTTTTCTTTTCCAAAATTGTTGAAATGTAGTAAAGACATTGATTTTTGTATTGTTTCAGGTGGTTGTCTTTTAATTTCCAATATCATTTTACATGACTTTTTGCTTAGCTTATATATAGTCTTATCAAAGGAAAATTTGGGGAATGTATGTCAAGATTTAACTGATATTCTTATTTCTACTATGTTCTATACAATGAAGTCAATATTAATATTTTAGTCAGATAATGTTATTCACTTTAATATTTGCTCAATAGAACCTACAAAAAGAGGCTTATCTCCAAAAATCTAATTGTTAGTTTTGGATTATTTATAGAGTTGTATGTTTTTAAAAGTCAATATTTATAGTGTGCTATCTATGTGACTAGAAGCCACTAAGTATATTTAGTTTTCTTGGATTTAATTCTTTTTTTCATTTCTTTTTTTTTTTTTTTCCTATTTCCCTCACCCCTTTGGTATTGGGGATTGAACCAGGGATACTTTACCACTGAGCTAATCCCCAGCTCTTTTTGTTTTTTATTTTGATACAGGATCTCACTAAGTTGCTGAGGCTAGCCTCAAACTTGCGATCCTCTTCCCTCAGTCTACTGAAGTTAAAGTCTTATTTTAAAAGGATTTTTGCCCTTCCTTCCTACCCACTATTACTCTGGGGATTTATTTGTATGTGTCGTTGAATGAAGCTGGCTAATTATGGGCCTTTAAAAAGTTACACTAGAAATCAGATTAGTGGAGCTGGAGAGGTGGCTCAGTGGTGCAGCAGTTGCCTGGCATGCACAAGGTCCTGGATTCAGTCTCCAGCATTGCATACACAAATATGTAGAGGAAAAAAAAACATGAAAAAATTATCTCTCTCTCTCTCTCTTAAAAAAAATCAGATTAGGTGACACTCTAAAATGTTACTATAAACTTCTTGCTGCCTCTTAGCTAGTATTTCCTAAGTTGCTACTGAAGTAGAACAATTAAGGAACACACAAAGAAAGCTAGGACTCAAACCTGATTATTATAGTATTATAAGTAGTCTACTTCACAGGCTGCTGGCATAATTGAAGTGTGAGTTGGCCATGTTTGCAATAACACAGTTATTAAATTTTACATGTGAAAAAAATAAGATTTATTCATATTACGTTGCTCTGAAAAAATTTTTTTTGGGGTGGAAATATCCTGGGGATATACTGGAGATTGAAGCCAGGGGCACTTTATCATTTCTTTCTTTCTTTCTTTTTAAGAGAGAGGGACAGTGAAAAAGAATCAGTTTTACTTAGTTTTTTATGTGACTTTCGTTGCTTGACACTTTGTTATATACGTGGTGCTGGGGTTTGAACCTGCACCCTCGCACATGCCAGGCAAGTGCCGTAACCACCAAGCTACCGCTCCAGCCTCTTCCCCATTTCTTTTATTTATTTTATTTTATTTTATTTTTCAGGGCTGAGGACCGAACTCGGGGCCTTGCTCATGCTAGGCAAGTGCTTTGCCACTAAGCTAAATCCCCAACCCCTCCCCGTTTCTTTTTTTTTTTTTTTTGAGCCGGGGGCTGGAGTGGTGTCTCAGTGGTTATGGTGCTTGCATGGCATGTGCAAGTACCTGGGTTTGGAGTTGTGAAAGAGATAAGAATACTTGCACGCTGTTGGTGGAATTGCAGTCTGGTATAGCCCCTCTAGAAAGCAGTGTGGAGAATCCTCAAAAAATTGGTGATGGACCCACCATATGATCTAGCTATCCCTCTCCTGGGTATTTTTCCATAGGAGTTGGAATGTGCATACAAAATCTGCAAACAGCAAAATCTATGTTCATAGCAGCTCATTTTGTAATAGCTAAATTATGGAACCAACCCAGATGCCCTTCACTGGATGAATGGATCCAAAAACTGTGGTATATATACAATGGAGTTCTACTCAGCTATTAGAAACAATGAAATTGCAGACTTTTATTTTTTTAAAACAATTTTTTTATTTAGTTTTTCAAGTGGCTTTCATTGCTACAAGACTTTGTTGTGTATGTGGTGCTGGGGTTTGAACTGATGTACTTGTGCATGCTGGGCAAGTGCCATAACCACTGAGCAACCACTCCAGTCCCAAAGTTGCAGCCTTTGAAGGTAAATGGATGGTAGTGGAAGAAATCATGCTGAGCAAAGTTAGCCAAACCCAGAGTCAAGGGTCAATTGTTTTCACTCATTTGTGGAGACTGGAGCTGAACCCAGGCTTGTGTGAAAGGTGATCACTCTCATGTACTAGACCCAACAAAGGCATAGCAACACACAGTCTAGGGCAATCATATATATGTATCGGGAAGGAGAGGGGAAGGTGCAGGCTGGGGAGGGGAAAGGGACGCAGAATAGGGAGGGATCTAGGGGGTAGATCTGATTTAAGAATATATGCATATCATACTGTTACTTTATAGGCATTTTTGATTGTGCAATAACTAAATTTCTTTTTTTTTTTTTTTTAAAGAGGACAGTGAGAGAGAGACAGACAGACCGAGACAAACAGAGACAGAGAGAGACAGAGAGAATCAGTTTTTATGGAGTTTTTCACATGGCTTTCGTGGCTCTGACACTTAGTTGTATACATGGGTGCTGGGATTTGAACCCGTGTACTTGCACTTGCTGGGCAAGCTCTTTAACTGCTGAGCCACTGCTCCAGCCCAATAACTAAATTTCTTTTTTTTTTTTAATTATATGGATATAGAGTTACAATTGAGGGGGAAACATCAAACATTCAAGAACCAATGTATATATATTTAGTTATCCAGGGCTAATGCCATATCATGGATGCCCAGCTTAGGATCCCTATGTTGTTGTTTCCCCCAGAAGAACTCCTGAGTTAAATGGATATCTCGTGGAGGTCAGAGATCTCCTTCTGAGATGATTCCCTTTATTCCTACCCTCCAGTCTCCTAGGTGTACTTCCTAAGCCCTCCCCCGACCCTGTCCCCCACCCTACGCCTCCAAGTATCCTAGGGAGTCATCTCCCTGTTGCGTTGAGAATCATACAATTTGAAGTTATTATTAGCTTAGCTGTCTAACATACTGTTTCCTGATGTATTCTAGCTTCCACAGATGAGAGAAACCATTTGGCCCTTGAGTCTCTGAGATTGGGATACTTCACTCAGCATAATAGGAATCTAGGGGGGAATCAATAATGTAGCTTACTATTTACTCCCCCAAGAAGCCAAATAATACTTACGCAGTCATTTAATTCTGGAAAATGCGCAATCAGTCATATATATATATATACATGGAGAGAGAGAGAGAGAGAGATCTGTTATAGGGGCAAAATCCATAAAAGTCAAGAGACTGGGGTCTGGGTGATGTGGGGGTGATTCTGGATTAGGTTCAGGGACATATCATTATTGTTAACTGCATATACATTTGTGATTGTACAACAACTCAACTCCTCAATAAAATTTAACAAACAACTACCTAAGTGGACGTTGTTTCCATTCTCTCTCCTATCAAGATCATAGAATTTTTAATCCATTATGCCACTTTCCTGTTCAAAACACAAAATACTGTCTGTGTTTTTTCCCCCAGTGCTTTGGAAAGGCAAGGAAGCCTTTATTCCTAGCCTCTTAGACCCTGCTTACCCTTCCAGCCTGACCTTTTACTATATCTCTGCAGCCTGTGCTCCAGCCCTAGTACTGTGGCTTATCAGCCTCACATTTTTCAACATATGCCAGACCTTCCTATCCTATCCTATCCTATCCTTTTACAAAGCCATTTTCTCCAACTAGAGTGCTCCTGATCTCCTACATCCTTTTTTTTCTGGCTCACATAGTTTATCCATCTTTCTTTAAGACCTAATTAAATTAAGAAAGAACAGTCTCCTTCAAGAAACCTTTCTAGGTCTTCCCTCAGTCCTAGAACTAGTAGACTACTGGCAGAGGCCCATAGTACCTCAATTACTGTTTTTAAAAATTATAATAAAACATACATAAAACAACCATTTTAAGTGTACAGTTCACTGGCATTAATTATATATTCACATTATTTTATAGCCATCATCACTGTCATGTTTGCATTAACTCTTTTTGGGTGCAGTTGTCTTCTCTTTCTTTTTTTTTTTTTTTAAGAGAGAAGGACAGTGAGAGAGAGAGAGAGAGACAGAATCAATTTTTATTGAGTTTTTCACATCGCTTTCGTTGTTCTGACAGTTGTATACATGGGTTGCTGGGGTTTGAACCCGTATACTTGCGCATGTCAGGCAAGCGCTGTAACCACCGAGCCACTGCTCCAGCCCTGTCTTTTCTTGATTGTAAACAAAATCTTGACCTTATTTGCAAGTACTTGATTAACATGGATGAACATGAATAGAATTGGATTAATTATTCTGAGATTCCTGACATTTCATGTCACCAACATTGGCGTGATCCTGCTTAGGTAACCTTCGGAATGTGTTCAGTTTCCTTCTTTGTATTGGTTTTTCCAAATGGCATTTTTTTAGTTCATAGAGTCCTGGATTTTTTAAAGGTTCTTTGCTCAATTTCTCCTTTACTAGTGTTTGGTTCTTTACTCTTAACCTAGCTTGTTTCCCCCTCAGCCATATTCATTCTATGAATATGTCAATGAAGTGAAGCATAGTTTTTAAGTAAGGTAGAGTTCAAAAGCAAGTCTGTCTCAAAGCTTTTTTTTATTATTATTAGTTCAACATAGACTTATACACTGGAGGGAATTGTTGTTACATAATCATGCATACATGGATACTGACATAGTGAGATAGTAAGTTGAGGTTGATCCTAGATCAGGATCTACCCCCTTCATCCATTCCCCAAACTCACGTCTCCTCTGTAATTCTACCATGCTATAGTTTGAAATGAACATATACATGTATAATAATTGTTGACATTTCTGAGCTTCTCTGCCTGTCTATGTATGACTAGGCTTCTAATGGGAGTTGGGTATTCCCCATTGTATTGATAACCCCGCCTCTGCTCAGCTATTAGAGAGAACAATAATATATGCCTTTTGCAGCCAAATGAATAGAAATGGAAAAAATTATGCTGAGTGAAATATTCCAAACTTGGAGACTTAAGGGCCAAATGTTTTCTCTCATATATGGAAGCTAGAGTAAAACCTATGACAGGATGATAGTCAGCTGAGTTTAAGGAATAAACTCACCATAGTTGTCTCAAAGCTTTTAATGAAACCTCAATAGAAATGAGATTGAGAGTTTAGGCTCCAATGTTGTTGCTATTTCATTTCTATAAAACTTTTGTCAACTATGCTACACCATTTTGCTTTTTCCACTGTTCTCTAAGCCCCTGTGACATTAACTTTTCTCTATAAACAAGTTTCAGAATTATCTTTTAATCAAGTGTTCTCTCCTGCCTTTTCTCTTATAATGAAACCAGCATATATTTTTAAACATCTTAGCATCTGAGAGTTGGAAGGATCCTTTGTGATCATCTAATGCTCACTTTGCAGATAAATAAAGACCTATGTTAATGCCAAAGGGATCTCAGAGCCAGTAAGAGACAGAAGAATCTATGACTTAAGTGTACCTGTTGGTGCTGAGTTGATGAAAGAGAGCAAAAGAGAGAATCAGTTTTATTTATTTTCTATCTGGCCTTTGTTTCTGAGACACTTAGTTGTAAGTGTGGTGCTGGGGTTTGAACCTGGGTCTTTGCTCATGCCAGGCAAGCACTCCAACCTCTGAGCCACCGCTCAAGCCCCATTCTATTATAACTCTTAACCTCCTTGTACCTTACTTGTCTCATCTATAAAAAAGGAGCAAAATAGTAATACCTACCTTATTTAATTATTGTAAAGATTAAATGTTAATACACGTAAAGCTTTTAGGACAGATCTGGCATATAATAAACACTCAAATATAGAGCTGTTATTATTGTTATTAACTTATACAATCATACTCTTAACTGCTCATCCTACTGGTTAAGTGTGTTTCTTTATGTATATTCCTTTTCAACATATATTCCTTTAACCTTCCTTCTTAGTCTTCTTTGTAATTGAAGAATCTTCTTCAATTTCTTACAATTTAATGAGAAGAAAATTTATACATATCAAGAGAAGGGTGATTTAATTTCTTAAGTCTTTTGGAGGGTGAAATTCCTTTCCTCCTTCAAGTAAGTTTATTTTTTTCTTCATATTACAGGTGGTATGCAAGATTACAATTACATATGGGCCAACTGTTTTGAGATTACTTTAGAACTGTCTTGTTGCAAGTACCCACCTGCTTCACAGCTTCGACAGGAATGGGAGAACAACCGTGAGTCTTTGATCACATTGATTGAAAAGGTAAAAGTAACTGACTGGAAGATTGGGGTGCAGAAATAACAGACTAAATAAGGGAGAAATTTGGTTGCATATGAACAACAGTCTTTATTAGTATCATTTATCATCCTTTTATTAAGATTGAAGATAATTTTTAGAGATTATTAGATCATAATATGCCTCTTCTGCCCCCCACTCCTAGTTCTCTGCTCCATGGTGCTCCCTTTGCCTGTCTTAGAAAGCTTTTACATTTGTACTACTGGGAGATGGACTTGTAACTCAGGGGCTGAGTGTGTGCTTGATTCCCAGCAACAAAAGCCCTCCCAGACAACTCCATAAATTTGTCTCCCACTATATGAACCATGGATATTAGTTTAATTAAATACCATGTAAGCTAATACAACTGTTGGACATACCCGAAATTATAGTTTGTTGAGAAAATTAGAAGCCTGACTTTTAAGAGAGGGAATTTGAAAAGTACTTTTTGTGGAGTCCAGACATACATGACTTTAAGGATTTAATACTTTCATCTATATTTTATTTCAAGAGTACTGAAAAATACTTTGGAAAGAGAAGAGTAATCCTATGTTTTAGAAATTCCTAACATCAGTGCAGAGAGATGTTATATTCTCTTGCCTTCCAAATTGATCTGAGCTTTGATTCTTATTTTTTAGGTTCACATTGGAATTAAAGGATTTGTTAAAGATTCAGTAACAGGATCTGGATTAGAGAATGCAACCATCTCAGTGGCTGGTATTAACCATAATATCACAGCAGGCAGATTTGGTGATTTCCACAGATTACTTGTTCCTGGAACTTATAATCTTACAGTAGTTTCACCTGGGTAAGAATTTAATTAAAATGTCAAGTCTCTCTTTTATACCTCAGACAGAAAAATAGTCTTGTAAATGTTACTTACTGTATCTGGCTTTTATTTTTCCTTATTTTCTTATTTTTTCTCCTTTCATGTAAGAAAACTGCCCTGGAGTGTTTTGTCCCATAGTCTTAACAGCGTGAGGCATAATGGTAGCATTGGGAGGAGGAATGGTTTTAAAAGTTTGAAGAGGCTCAGCTATGTAAGGCCTTGCCTTACAACTGACTGGACACCAAAGTAGGAGAAACCCAGGACTCTGAAAATAATTGAAGAATATCATTAGCTTTCTAATGTGCCAGAGGACTGGTTTCCCACCTCTCCTGGAAATCTTTCTGAAAGCTTACTTTCATAAGGATTTAATCAATAATTTTGAAATTTATTACTTAGGAAAGAGGTTGGTATGTCAGTTTAATAAAGTGCTTCAAAAATTAGATAATTTATGCTTTTGAGTGGTATAGCAACAGTTACAATGGAGTAATAAACATATTCTTTCCTTTGAATGTGATTTTGTGTGTGGTAAGCATTCTAGTGTGTGGTACCTAAAAATATTGATAAAAAATAGTTCTTTAGAGATATAATCTGAGATTCTCTGAGATAGCATCCTAAAACTCTTGAATTTGCACATTTTTCTTTATTTAGTTTTAAGTTTTGATAGGCAACTAAGTGCAAGAGTATGTCAAGATTGCTGTTTTTATTTTTTTTAAATTTTTTCAGAAAGAATAAATTTTATTTATTTTTCATCTAGCCTTTATTTCTCCAACACGTAGTTGTATATGTGGTTCTAGGGTTTGAACCTGGGTCCTCACATTGCCAGGCAAGCTTTCCAACCTCTGAGCCACAGCTGTAGGCCCCCTAGGGCTGCTGGGTTTTTGTTTTTTTTTTTTTTTAAGAGCGGATAGAGAGAGAGAGAGAGAGAATCAATTTGATTTAGTTTTTCATGTGGCTTTTGTTGCTCTGAGACTTTTGTTGTGTACGTGGTGCTGGGGTTCAAACTCTGCAAACTCGAGCATGCCAGGTAAGTGCTGTAACTGCTGAGCTGCTGCTCCAGCCCCTGGGCTGCTGTTTTTATAACGTTAAAGCATCGCGTGTCTTAGCCCCAAGCCATCTCCCTTTTCAAATATTTTTTTCAGGTACATGCCATTGACTATTAATAACATAATAGTGAAAGAAGGACCAGCTACAGAGGTTGATTTTCCCCTTCAGCCAACTGGAGTTTCAGAAATTCTTGACACGACTGAGACTGTAGCAACTGCTAGCACAGTTGATCTCCTTAATGTTCTTCCTGGAACATCATCTTCTCACCAGCCCATTCAGCCAAAAGACTTTCATCATCACCATTTCCCTGATATGGAAATCTTCTTGAGACGATTTGCCAATGAATATCCCAATATCACTCGTCTTTATTCATTGGGAAAATCGGTAGAGTCAAGAGAGCTCTATGTGATGGAGATATCTGATAACCCAGGTGTCCATGAACCAGGTAACTGGTATGGTCTTACACATAATTTCAGTGCGTCTCAAAACTTATGGTTTATATTTCTATGCTTTGTCCAGAAATGTCACTTATAGTATATAGCTTGAATTAAGAAAATATAATCAAAAAAGAAAATAGAAAATATAGCTGGTATTTTCCCAGAAAAGAAGAAAATGTATTTGTTAACCTATGTTAGGCATGGTATTTAATAAGTACATAGATTTAATTTCTTCTGTTAATAGTACTTATTTTCATATTATATGCATGTATGTGTGTGCCTATATGTGCATGTGTGTGTGCAGGTTTTTAACCTGCTCAGACATACATGTTAGTAAGGAAAATGCTTCATAAGCTGTGAAGGTTTTTCTTGCTTTTGCAAAAATAACTGTTCTCTTAAATTTTTGGCTCAAGATTTTTTTTTTTTAAATGGTACTAGGGATTGAAGAACCAGGGGTGCTAAACCACTGAGCCACATCCTCAGCATTTTAAATTTTTTTTTTTTTTTTTTTACTTTGAGACAAGGTCTTGCTAAGTCGATATTAGCACCTTGCTAAGTTGCTGAAATGGGCCTTGAACCTGCAATCCTCCTGCCTCAGCCTCCCTCCCAAGTCACTGGGATTACTGGCATGTGTCACCACACATGACTTGGCTCAGAATTTTTTGTAATTGGGTAATAAACAAAGTCTGTGATAACTAAAAAGGGAAAATAAAAAAAAAACCTTCCATATATTTACTTTGTTTTCAGGTGAACCAGAATTTAAGTATATTGGAAATATGCATGGAAATGAAGTAGTTGGAAGAGAATTGCTATTGAACCTCATCGAATACCTTTGTAAGAACTTTGGAACAGACCCTGAAGTAACAGATTTGGTTCGTAGCACTAGAATTCACCTTATGCCATCCATGAATCCTGATGGGTATGAAAAGTCTCAGGAAGGTAAAGAATAACTGACTATTAATGCTAATCTTTTGGAATCCTCTTGCCTCACCTCAGCCTCCCCCAGTTGCTTGGATTACAGGCATGTGCATATTCTAAACATGCTAAATTTCTGATTTCCCATTCATATTCTTCCTCTAGGCAGGCCCATCTTTCTTGGGAGCATTATAGTTCCACCATGCAGAACACCAGGAAAGAAAGAATCTATTTCTTCCTAGCCCGAGATTCTTTTTTTTTTTTTTTTTTTCTTAACAGACAGAAAGAATCAACTTTATCCTTTCATTTGGGTTTTGTTTTTCTGACACTGAGTTGTGCATGCGGTGCTGGGGTTTAAACCCAGTTCCTTGTGCATGCCAGGCAAGCACTGTAACTACTGAGCCACTGATCCAGCCCCCTAGCCCATGATTCTGTAAGAAAGTTTTACATTTTCTCTTATCCCTCTTTGATATTTTAGTCTATAATAAACTGATGATGAGCAGATTCATGGGGAAAATTTTATTAATATGCAGAAACACAGGAACCCTGTACAAAGTATGAGATTCATATGTAGTTGGGCAGTTGAAGATATTATGTAAAGCTAAATAAAGGGATGGGGCTTGGGCTTTTGGGGCCTCAGAGGGAATGGAGGTGATTGTAGGCTGTGGAAAGTTGAGGGGAGGGTGTTCACAGAGAGAAAGGGTTGTTTGTTATATAGGTAAAATCTTCCAGGTAGGGGCTGGAGCAGTAGCTCAGTGGCTATGGTGCTTGCCCAGCATGCACAAGCACACAGGTTCAAACCCCAACACCGACGTACACAACTAAGTGTTAGAGCAACGAAAGCATGTGAAGAAACTCAATAAAAAATTGATTCTCTCTCTCTCTCTCTCTCTCCCTCTCTCTCCCTCTCCCTCTCTCCTCTCTTTAAAACAAAATCTTCCAGGTAAAAGCCACCTGTGGGGGCTGGAGTAGTTGCTCAGTGGTTACAGCACTTGCCTGGCACACACCAGGACTCAGGTTCAAATCCCAGTACCATATACACAACAAAGTGTCAGAGCAACAAAAGTTACATGAAAAACTAAATGAAATTGATTCTCTTTCTTTCTCTCTCTCTCAATGCCCCTGTCTCTCTTTAAAAAGAAAAAGCCACCTGTGGTCACCTCTGCCTGGACCAGGTGACATATCCCCAGTCTCTTCTTCCTATTGAAATACCTTTCCATGGCAGAAAGGGGGGATATCAGTTAGAAAAGCTATTACATGCATTTGCTGTTTACTAATATAGATAGATGTAAATTTCTTTTTTCAGAAGGACAGCTTTTCAGAGCTATTCCTGTGCAGTTTTTCCTGAATAACCAACTTGAAATATGTCCAATAAATCTATTTGAATTGGGATATTTCACTGTCCCACAATTACCTCTAGGAATGATACCTGTGGATGGAACAGATACCACAGTGTGAATATGCAGCCACACGATCCATAGCACTGAGCTAACCACTGGGAAAATCAGCTGATGATTATTACCCAGAAGCTCTCTTGAACAAATATGATGACATTAATCCTTATGTATTATTTAGAGTAACTCCCTAAGGAACTCATTCTTTATCAGAATGACAAATTTCTCCCACACTTTCCCACCCCCTTTCTGAAAGGTGCAATTTTTTGACACTGGCAAGCCCTCTAGTTGTTTTTTTTCACTCACATGTAATTTTTTTCTCACTTTTAGTGACAGTAATAGGGTTCTTAACTCATATTAAAATGGAACATGGACAGTTAAGCATTAATTTGAACCTTTCTCCTTCATAAATTAAATTTTCAACTGTGTTCTTGGCTAACTTTACCTTTTTGTATCACATGAATATAAGCATATCACAGTTTTCGTTTGGTCTGTTTCTTTACAGTGTCTTAGCCATATGCAAGTACAATAGAGTCCCCCTTTGATCAGTAATTCTCACTCAACAGTGTTCATGTCATTGTAGGTGGATTGTTAACACTTGAACAATGCTTTTAACATAATTTGTGTTATTGGATTTTTTTCTCTCAAAGTATGACCAGAGGATAGACATGAAAGTACAGTGGTTTTGCCTCGCTGTTCAAAAAGATCTGGAAGAGACAGATTTTTTAAAATACACAGTGTTAAAAAGATAAATTTTAATCAGAGTAGAATTGATAATAGTGAAGCCTGATGTGTTCACACTTATGTTTGAATTAAGATAGCTGAAGCAGTATGAGTTGGATTAAAATATAAGTAACATGACTTAAATTTTAATCTTTTATCCCACAGGAGATTCAGTAAGTGCAGTTGGCAGAAACAACAGCAACAACTTTGACCTGAATCGAAATTTCCCAGACCAGTTTGTTCAAATTACAGATCCTACCCAACCAGAAACTATTGCTGTAATGAGCTGGATGAAGACCTATCCGTTTGTTCTGTCTGCAAACCTGCATGGAGGTATGGCAACTTTATATTCCATTAATTAGTTCTTGTTGAGAGCATTTGAAAATCCTGGTGAAATTTTATCTGCTTATAGTCTAAGGTTTTCTGAAAACAAGTATTCTGTTACTGCTTCTATGGCACATAACAATAAAGATCTTTTCTCATTACTTTTTAGGCCAATCTCCTGACTTCCCCCACCCTCTTTTCCCTTCTTTTCTCCTTCTTCTCCCTCTACAACCCTTTTCTCGTTCATATTCCTCCTTTTCTTTCTCTTCTCCTCTTCCTGCTTCTTTCTTCTTCCTTTAATCCTCCCTCTTCTTTATCCCTTCTCTCTTATCATCCTCCCCCACTTCCTCTAGTATTTCTTTGGATGTTTTATATTTATTCCTCACACTGGAAACTTGGTAACATGCTTGGTTATTCATAAAAATCAAACACTGGTAGATCCAAATGTTAAGTCCTATTTTCTAAATTTCTAAAATTTCATGGACTCTTTGATATAAGTTTACATTTTGACTTTCGTTTATCTTCCACTAGCTATGTTGTAGGAGGGTCTGAGCTTATGCATCTCCATGTGACTCAGCAGGAATAGATCAATCGGCTAGAATGAGGCTAACATTGAAAATCATCACAGAGTCCATCTAGGATTGTGTGAATACGAATGAAGGTATTAGTACCTAAGAGAACTAAAAACACATACACAGGAGCTGGAGTGTGGCTCAGCAGTTTTGGCGCTTGTCTGGCAAGCACGAGGACCCAGGTTCAAACACCAGCACCACGTACACAACTGAGTGTTGGAGCAACTAAGGCCATGTGAAAAACTAAATAAAGTTGTTTCTGTCTTTCTCTGTCTCTCTCACTGTCCCTCTCTCTTTAA
>PVKS010020660.1:0-36448 GCA_004027875.1 Aplodontia rufa
AAAAAAAAAAAGAGGAAGTGACAGTCAGAGGATGAGAGGAGTTTGCAAGTGAGGCAGGGCTGAGCTAGGTGGGGGTGAATCTAGTGAAGGATACTTACTGTGTGCCAGGCACCTGAAATATAAGGGTGAGGTCTGCAGGCCTAGTTTCTGCCTTAAAACATTTCCAAACTATTTACATAATTAGCTTTTCAATTACAATTCTGGCAAATGTGATGCAGAAATAATAGCTCCCAAATAATCATAGCTCGTATACTAACATGAACCGTACTTTTAGCAACAACCTCTTGGTGACAATACTATCACATATGCATTTTGCTGGGGAGAAAATGAGGACAGAGAAGAAGTAAACTGCCAAGACCATGTGCTGAGATTTGAACCATGCAGCCAGTCCCTGTCGTCTGTACCAGGAACCACTTGACCCCCTATTTCTCTCTTCATAAAAGAGAAGGCATTGAAAAGGAAACCTAGCAAGTCCAGGGGGCTTCAGGGAAGAAATCAGCTGAGACCTAAAAATGAGATAGAATTAACCACACCAAGAGGGGAAAGAGAATTCCAGGAAAAGGAAATGTCATGTGCAAAGGCCCAGGAATAGGGCAAGGGCAAGGAAAAGTTGAATGCAGGTTTCATGTGCAGATGTGGACAGGGACCAAATAAATCATGTCAAAATCAATATAAAGAGCTCTGAGAAGTTATTAAGAAATTCAAGCAGGTGGTTAATACAGTCCAATTTGTATTTTAATATCACTTTTATTTTTATTAGTGCATTATAGTTTTACATAATGTTGGGATTAGTTGTCACATATTCCTTTTTTTTTAAGAGAGAATCAATTTTATTTTATTTTTTCATTTGGACTTCATTTCTCTAACATTTAGTTGTGTATGTGGTGCTGGGGTTTGAACCCAGGTCCTCACGCCTGCCAGACGAGCACTCCAGCCGCTGACCCAGGACTCCAGCCCTGTCACATATTCCTAGATGCATACAATTCAGCAATACAATGTATTCAATATTCCCTCACACATACATCTCTCTACCTCCCTCCTCCAGTCCCCTAATCCCTTGCCTTTCCTTTGGGTCCTATATTGTTCCTAAAAAAAAAACCCAAACACTGTGACATAATTCTTATACCTATGAAGAACATTTTTTATATATATGGCTATAGCATATACAGTGACATAACTGGTTGGAATGTACCTTGCTTTAAAATCTTAGTTCCAACATTTCCCCTTCTCCTCCCTTCCTATCATCCCTTGTCATTCTTCAAAATATTTGACAGTGGGATTAAACATTTATGTTTTTGTACAGGTATGCAGCATAGCTTGTTCAAATATCTTTTTTTTTTTAAAGAGAGAGGGACAGTGAGAGAGACAGAGAAAGAGAGAAACAACTTTATTTAGTTTTTCACATGGCTTTAGTTGCTCCAACACTCAGTTGTGTACGTGGTGCTGGGTTTGAACCCAGGTCCTTGTGCTTGTCAGGCAAGCACAGAAACCACTGAACCACGGCTCCAGCCCCAATTGTTCAAATATCTTATGAAGTATATTGCAACTGTATCTCATAAATATTAACTTTTTGCATTTTTGTTCTATGGATCTAAAACATGAGCTTGTCTACTTTACTCCTGAGCCTGAGTTTAGGTCCAGCCTCCACAAATGAGGGTTAATATCACTATATCACTTTTTTTTTTTTAAGAGAGAAGGACAATGAGAGAGAGAGAATCAATTTTTATTGAGTTTTTCGCATGGCTTCCGTTGCTCTGGCACTTAGTTGTGTAAAGTGGGTGCTGGGGTTTGAATCTGTATACTTGGCGCATGCTGGGCAAGCGCCATAACCACTGAGCCACCGCTCCAGCCCTTAATACCACTCTTAAGGTTGCTCAGAGAACAAATGAAAGCACATTCTTGTATGTTGTATGGTGATTAAACAGAAGGGTGGGTCAAGGTTTCTTTCTCCGAATGGTGAAGAGCAGGGAATAAAGCAGGTAGGGCATTAGGACTTGGAAGCCTGGCCAGGGACCTTAAAGGCGCAAATAAGGTGGAATCTTACGAGGTGCTTGGTGGGCTGGGCGGGGTCTCAAGATAAGGCGACTCTGTCGGTCCCCAACGTGGCGGGATTCGGGGGCGGGGCTCCAGGTGGGCGGGGATCTGGGCCTTCCCGGACCCCGCCTCTCAGGATAGAACTGGTCCAGGCAGGGCGGGGCAGGAGGTGGGCCGCCCGCGGCCACGCAGCTCCTGCCGATACATTCCTGGCTCTCCCGCCTGGGGCGGAGGAGCTTCGGCTCTGAGTCTGCGGACCCCGCCTGGCGCTGGGGTCGTGGCGGGCCGGAGCTAGGAGCAGGGCGGCGAAGGAACCAGGTGAACTGGGACCCTGTGCGGGGAACTGAGCCACACAGGCTCTAGGTGAGCCGAACTCCCGGGCTACGTTCCCAGTCGCCAGGGAGCCAGCCGCGGCACAGCTCTGGGGACTGACCCCTCTCAGCACAGGGGACCTGGGCGTCCGCTGGGCGGGGGTGAAGGGTGGAGGGGGCGGTAAATCAGTAACTCGCAGCGCACACAGGGCCTTTTGTCCCGCTCTGTCCAAAGAGCACCCTGGCCACGGAGCTGGTTACTTATTGCCCACCGAGGCGGGGGCGGGCCAGCTGTCTCTACAGCTCCTCCTGGGGAACCGCTGACTTGTACCTACCCCCGAGGGTGACCAGATATGAGGCAAGGGGGTAAAAGCGCGCTCGTCCTTGAGCCTCTGACCGTCTGCGCACCGGGGTTTGAGATGAGGAAACTGACGCCCCAAGAGGTGTTATCACTTACGCAGGCACCTCCAGCGCATGAGTGCAGGAGGCTGGACGAAAACCCAGGACTGTCTACTTACAGAGTCGTGTCATCTGGCTGCACGTGCCGGGCAGTGGGTCAGCGGCCGGCAAACCCGGTGACCCGACTAAGGACTCTGAGATTGTAAGGTCGGGACAGTCTGGGAGTGGGAGAAAAGCTCCTGGCACCACCCCACCCGACTCTGAGCTAGAGCTGAGTACGGGAGAGCTGCTTTCCCTGCTTATCAGAGTGTAGCACAGGGGAATTTTCCAGAGGAGAGAGCAACTGAACCAGGGGGTAGGCTGGGCGCTTGGCATCTGAGCCTATTGGACAAGAAGAATGAGGCACTGAAGGGTAGACAGTGGAACCTAAGAGTTGGCACGGACAGAGAGGGAGGGCTAGGATGCTGGATGAACATTGTGGACTGGATCCTGCTACAAAAGTAGCTCCTTCAGAGCTTGTAAATTTCGGGGGTGACATGACAGATTTTGTTTTTTTTAAAGAAACAACTTTATTTAGTTTTTCACATGGCCTTAGTTGCTCCAGCACTTAGCTGTGTATGTGGTGCTGGGGTTTGAACTCAGATCCTCATGCTTGCCAGGCAAACACCTAAACCGCTGAGCCGCCCCTCCAGCCCCGACATGACAGATTTGTATTTGTTTGAAGCCCTGCTTGACAGTGAAGGCTGAAGAGCCCAGGAAAAAGATTTGCAAAGTTCCTAAGCAAGAGAACACCATGACCTGCCCTGGGTAGGGAGTAATGAAAATGGGATAGACTGGAGAGCGACTGAACAGGCAGAAGGGATTAGAAGTATGGTGGCAGTGTCTAAGGAGAAGTCAGTGTGATGGGCTTCCTGGACAGCTTTCCAGTTTGGACAAGTGCGGAAGGCATCTAAGAATCATGCTCAGACCAGAAAGGGTGTCTTACACCTGCACCTCCAGCTCCTTGGGAAGCTAAAGCAGAAGGATGGCTTTAGAGGTCAACCTTGGCAACTTAGGGAGACTGTCTCAAAATAAAAGGGCTATTGATATAATTCAGTGATAGAGCACTTGCCTAGCATGTACAAGGCCCTGGGTTCAATCCCCAGCATGCGCGTGCACACACACACACGTACACACACACACAATAGAATTATGCTCTGCTTCAGAGACACTGGTGCCACCTGGGCATGGTGTTATCCAGCCCCAAGAAACCTCCAGTAAGTAGGTCCCTGGGACTACACTGGTCACCACATCCCCTGATCAAGCTGAGGCTCAGTTCTGAGTCTTGTTTTTGGAAGATAGTGACATTTTCTGTAGCATTTTGAAGAGGGTAACAAGATGGGTGGACATTTATATATCATACCTGACCCAAGTGGTTCCAGAAACAGAAGAGTGGCCAAATGAATTTTAATAGGGAGAGGAACGGGGAGAACATTTTCACCAACATTCTGTGTGCCTAGTTCCTACATACATTATCTCTTTTATCCTCAAACCAGTCCTCTGATGATAGTAGACCAGAGAGGGACAAAAGCAGGGACTTACAAATTGGTGAAAGTTAGGATTGCAATTTGGCACTGTCTGACACCTAGAATCTACCTGCTGTACAAACCCAGTGTGGGGATATGAATCAGTGGTAGAATGGTTGCTTAGCAGGCACAAGGCAAGGCCCCCTGGGTTCTATCACCATAAAAGAAAAGAAAAAAGATGGGGCTGGAGCGGTGGCTCAGCAGTTTCAGCGCTTGCCTGTCAAGCACAAGGACCCGGGTTCAAACCCCAGCACCACATATACAACTGAGTGTTGGAGCAACTAAGGCCATGTGAAAAACTAAATAAAGTTGTTTCTCTCTTTCTCTGTCTCTCTCACTGTCCCTCTCTCTTTAAAAAAAAAAAAAGAAAAGAAAAAAGACCTAGACCTATGTTATCTCAAATGGAGTTGTGGGACACAAAATGCAGAGGTATCCTTAAGATGCATTTCTGATTCAGAATGAGGAAGAATGTCTGACTTGATCTTGTTCTGCCTTGTTAGTTGTGAGCACCCAGCCACTGGAAGTTTCCCAAACTGGGCATGAATGGATATGTCAGTAATGTTAATAGGAGTAGGTTGGATTAGATAGCATCCAGATGCTGAAGTTTGCCCTTGTGTTCTATTTCACATTTTTCCCCCTTCAACTCTTCAACAATAAATTCATTTATTCAGCAAAAAGTAACGATGGATGCTAAGAGCAAGCATAAGATATGTCTCCATCTATGCATCCCTCTAAGCAAAGAATCCCCACTGTTCTTTCTGTGAACTCATGCCAGGGTCTCAGCAGGACCCAAGGAGAGCAGGAAGACCAGACCAGCCCCCTTGCATAACCTCCTTGGATTCTGTCAACAGCAAAAGTGATTCCCCTCTCTGTCCTGCTCTCAAGCCTGCCTGGGAATTTGGGTGAGCCTTTCACCTTTTTCTGTTTCAGTTTCCTCATCTGCAAAATAAAGGAATTGTGCCAGCAAAGGCTAATGTAGCAGCAGCTCTTCCCTCCCTGTTTTAGGAAAGCAGTTGGTGGCAAATCCAGCCAGGGTCCCTGAGAGAAGCAGGAAGGAGATGCAGCTGCTCTTGGCCCTGTTTGGGATCCTACTGGGGGCATCCAGGGCACCAGCCTTGTCCCTAGAGGCCTCTGAAGAAATGGAGCTGGGTATGACTTCTATAGTGGTTGAGGGTGGCTGGGTGTGGGAGCAATAGAAGGGAACTGCTATCTGAGTAAACCTGGAGAGGATTCTGGCCCTGGCTCTGGCTCTGAGAAGGTGGCAGCAGGGCAGGACTCAACCATTGAGATTCAGAGTCTGATTCCCAGCAAGCATCCACCTATCTGTCTCCAAGAAAGGACTGGCCTTACTGGGCTGCAGAGCCAGTGGTGAGCTCCTTGGCAGTGTGTGTGTGTGGTGTGTGTTTTCTGTTTTCTGTCCAATGGGTATATGACTTGGGACACCCAGGCAGCATGTGTGGTGTATGCACAGAGTGTGATGTGTGCCATGTGTATGGCACCTACAGCATGTTCCTGTACCCATGTGTGTCTTATGCAGTGGCATGTCTAGCATGCATGCCAAGTATCGTGTGTGTGACATGCTCTAGAAGGGTGGCATTTGCTCTGTGTGTAGCCCCTGTAGCATGTGGTTGTGCATTTGTGTGTGTATGTGTTTGAGAGAGAGAGAGAGAGAGAGAGTGTGTGTGTGTGTGTGTGTAGGAGCAGCAGCTTGTCTAGCATGTGTCCCAAGGTGCTTTTGCCCTATGTATGCAGCATGTTCTCCATATACAGGGGGCTGCCTCAGGTGGCATTGTGGGGCTCACTAACTTCTATCTACCCTTTGCCCTCAGAGCTCTGCCTGGCCCCCAGCCTGGAGCAGCAAGAGCAGGAGCTGACCATAACCCTTGGGCAACCTGTGAGGCTGTGCTGTGGGAAGACTGAGCGTGGTGGCCACTGGTATAAGGAGGGCAATCGCCTGGCACCTGCTGGCCGGGTGCGAGGCTGGAGGGGCCGCCTGGAGATTGCCAGCTTTCTACCAGAGGATGCTGGCCAGTACCTCTGCCTAGCACGTGGCTCTATGACTGTCCTGCAAAATCTCACCTTGGTTGCAGATGGTAAGAAGTCTGGCGGGGTTAAATGGTGCCTGGGGACAGAAACCTCCCTTCTGATAGCTCCCTCTGTCCATGATATAGACTCCTTGATCTCCAGCAATGATGATGAGGACCCCAAGGCCCACAGGGGCTCCTTGAATGGGCACACTTACCACCAGCAAGGTTGGTACGAGTCCTTAAGGACTCATGTCCCCACTGCCCATCTGGTCACTGAGAAGAGACCTGTGTGGGAACTAGTGTCATCTTGGGAGTGCAAACTACTCTTCCCTTTCTCCTCCAGCACCCTACTGGACACACCCCCAGCGTATGGAGAAGAAATTGCATGCAGTGCCTGCTGGGAACACAGTTAAGTTCCGTTGTCCAGCTGCAGGCAACCCCATGCCCACCATCCGCTGGCTCAAGGATGGACAGGACTTCCATGGGGAGAATCGCATAGGAGGCATCCGGGTGAGTCTCTGGCTTCCAAGTCTTCTGGCCATCTGCTCTGCCATTTTTATTCCCCTGTCAGTCTGTTCGTGTATAAATAAATCTCATGCAGAAAGTAATTGTGGAGCCCTAGCTCTGGTTCAAGTTCCTACTCTGCTACTCTCTGCCAAGTGATTTTACCTTTTAGCCTTAGCAACTCCATCTATAAAGCGGGAATACTCACTGACCAGTATGTATCAAAAATTTTAGTATCTCATTCTCAGGATGAGATCCAGGGTCAGCTTCATGCTATATAGTAAAGAAGCTGAGACTCAGAGAGGGCAAAGACTAGCACAAGGTAGAGAGGTACAGAGAGATAGAACTAAAACTCAAAAGATTCAAACCCAGGGCTGAGATATTTCTCAGACCCTTTTTCTTTGATCCAAGGTCCTGGCCTTGACCTGACTCCCCTCAGGGCCTAGGTGTCTTAAGAAGAGCCGGTGGGCAGGTTCTGGCCTCCTTATGCCCTGGCCCTCCCAGATAGACATTGTTTAATGTTCCCACATGGACACTTTGCCCCCAGCTGCGGCACCAGCACTGGAGCCTGGTGATGGAAAGTGTGGTGCCCTCGGACCGTGGCACCTACACTTGCCTCGTAGAGAACCCGCTGGGCAGCATCCGCTACAGCTATCTGCTGGATGTGCTGGGTGAGCGACTGGGCAGGGAAGGTGGTACGTTGATGGGGGTGTGTTGACCTGTCTTGGGCTCAGTCCTGCCCTTGGGGGTACCCAGACAAGATGAACTCAGTCTTAGACTAGTCAAACAGCTCAAAGTGACCAGGTGGGCCAGAGAGAAGCACAGGGGTAATCCGGGCATGGAGGAATAGAGGCTTGCTTGGCTAGAGGAAAAGTGAGAAAGGCCTCCAGGCAGAGGGCACATGCTGAGTTAAGGGCCTGAGTGACAAAAAATGTAGTGCCTTTGTGGGGATTTGTATCTCTAAGGTACAGCATTATGCGGAGAGGCAGTCTGGAAGGTTCTGAATGTTAGGCTAAGAAGAGAAGTTATCCTGGAGCTAAAGGCAATAGGGATCCATGGAAAGTTTAAGCAGGAGACAGACAAGATCTGACCTGCATGTCAGGAAGGTTGCTCCCTTACACCCTGGGGAAGATGGAGGGAGATAAACAGGGTGCTACTATGGGTGCCACTGGTCAGAGTTGACATCCTGGCCTGGCCCCCAGAGCGGTCCCCGCACCGGCCCATCCTGCAGGCGGGGCTCCCAGCCAACACTACAGCTGTAGCAGGCAGCGATGTGGAGCTGCTGTGCAAGGTGTACAGTGATGCCCAGCCCCACATCCAGTGGCTGAAGCACATCGTCATCAATGGCAGTAGCTTTGGAGCCGACGGCTTCCCCTATGTACAAGTCCTGAAGGTGCAGTTCCTGCTAGTACCTGGACCCTATCCTTCTACCACCCGGGGTGGTGAGGTCCCCAGTTGCCTTCCCAGTCACAGTTTGTCCCCAGATGCTGCTGTGGCCCCTGATTGTGTCTCCTGCCCACAGACAGCAGATATTAATAGCTCAGAAGTGGAGGTCCTGTACCTCCGGAATGTGTCAGCTGAGGATGCAGGCGAGTACACCTGCTTGGCAGGCAACTCCATTGGCCTCTCCTACCAGTCGGCCTGGCTCACGGTGCTGCCAGGTAAGCTCCTGAGCTGGGAAACCCTGCACAATCTCACTGTGGTCCTGCAGTTGGCTCTGGCCTTTTGGATGGGCAGTGACTGTGTGAACCTCTGGGGTACTGTACATGGGACTGGTATAAATACAGCTTTCTCAGTGTCCCTATGTGTGTTGGCAGCTATGAGGACCTGAGCTGGGGGTGGCAACTGGCCAGTGTGACCACTGACCAGTCATTTTCTCTGTGTATGTCCATTTGTGAGGGTAGAAGAGGACCTCACATGGACAGCAGCAGCACCGGATGCCAGGTATACAGACATCATCCTGTATGCATCGGGCTCCCTGGCTTTGGCTGTGCTCCTGCTGCTGGCCGGGCTATATCGTGGGCAGGCACTCCACAGCCGGCACTCCCACCAGCCTGTCACTGTGCAAAAGTTGTCCCGTTTCCCTTTAGGCCGACAGGTACCAAGCCCATCCCCCTTTCCCATTCCTGTAAGACTCTCAGCCTGACTCCAGGAGACAGAGCTAAGTCTCCCACTTTGCAGTTCTCCTTGGAGTCAGGCTCCTCAGGCAAGTCAAGCTCATCCCTGGTGCGAGGAGTCCGGCTCTCCTCCAGCGGCCCTCCCTTGCTTGCTGGCCTCGTGAGTCTAGACCTTCCTCTAGACCCGCTGTGGGAGTTCCCACGGGACAGGTATACTGACTGGAATGAGGATGGGGATGTAGGCTCCAGAGTGACACCTAGAAGTCTGAGGCTAGGCTTTCTTGATCTCCAGGCTGGTACTTGGGAAGCCCCTAGGCGAGGGCTGCTTCGGGCAGGTGGTACGTGCAGAGGCCTTCGGCATGGACCCTGCCCAGCCTGATCAAACCAGCACTGTGGCTGTCAAGATGCTCAAAGGTACATGTGGCAGCCTATGGAGGGAGGCACTGTGGCACTGGGACTAACAGAAGTGGCTCACAGTGCTGCCAGTGAACACTGGGGAACCTTGGGGATGCTGTTGTCCGACTCTGGTGCTGACCCTGCAAGTCACTTCCCCCTGTGTCACATGGGGTAAATGACAGTCCCTTTCCTTAAGTTCATGGAAAGAATGTCTAGCACATAGTCAGGGTTCACTAAATATTAACCATTGGCATGACAGGGACTTGATATCCTCCTTGAACTCTGACCTGTGTCAGTCAGCCTTGGCCTTACACCTCCTCCTCAGCCACACAAGGGCCTCTACCTCCTTCCCCGTGGTTCTCCTTAAATATACCTGTAGTACCCCCAGATTGTTTCTAGTTCTCTTTCTCTTAGGACAGGAGAAGAGCTCTTCTGCTTAAAAGTTCCAGACCTTGGGGCTGGAGCAGTGGCTCAGTGGTTAGGGTACTTTCCTGGCATGCATGAGCACACAAGTTCAAACCCCAGCACCACATACACAACCAAGTGTCAGAGCAACAAAAGCCACATAAAAAAACTAAATAAAAAAATTGGTTCTCTCTCTCTCTCTCTCTCACTATCCCTCTCTTTAAAAAAAAAAAAAAAAAAAAAAAAAAAAGTCCCAGACCTCAAGCAGAAGCCCTGTAGATGTTCTACAGGACATGCTTGGAACCTGCCCACTGGGGCCTCTTCCTGCTGTTCCCTAACCCCCTTTTCAAGAATGACCCAAATCACTCTGTTCTGCTGCTCCCTTCCTCCTCCTCTCCACACAGCTGGGGCCACCTGGTACTTTCTGGGAGGCAGGGATTGAGAAAAATGACTCATGATATCGGTGTGTGGTTGGAAGGAATGTTATGTCATCATCCCAGGGGCACAGGTCAGCCCTGGGGGCCCAGTCCCTGGTCCTCAGCCTCAAGAAGCTGGAGTAGCCTTCTTCCCAGCTTCCCCTAGCTGCACCCTGCCAGCAGTTCCCTGAATTCCTGGGCCAGATGGACACGAGGTCCTGATCAGACAGACCTCAGGGCGCCAGCCTCCTTCCCACCACTGAGGAGCTATCGCCCTATTTAGGGACTGTTGCCAACTCCTCCAGACACAGCTTCCTTCCTACTGGGTGCTCTCTCTGTTCTGTCTCATTTCCTGGATCCGCTCACTAGAAGGCCTCTTTCAAATCCTCGATCGTGTTGCATCCTTGCAACTACTGTGAGAAGTGGGGTGTAATCTGTTTCATAACCATGAAGTTCAGAGAGGTTAGGAGACTCTGTGTGTGTATGTGTGTGTGTGTGTGTGTGTGTGTGTGTTTGCATGGTGCTGGGGATTGAACACAGGACCTCGCACATGTTAGGCAAGTGCTCTCTAACTCTGAGCTATATCCCTAGCCTAGGAGACATTTTCAAGGTCATGCAGCCTAATGGGATTCAGGCCCAGATCCCACCTAACTCTGGTCCAATACTCCTTGACCTGCCTCCAACCCTGTAGTCTCACTGGTATAGTTGGAGGGTAGCTGCCTCACTCCAGCTGTTGCCCTTGCAGACAATGCCTCTGACAAGGACTTGGCAGACCTGATCTCTGAGATGGAAGTGATGAAGCTGATCGGCCGACACAAGAACATCATCAACCTGCTAGGTGTCTGCACTCAGGAAGGTGGGACAGGGGCTGGGCAATTTCGAGCTGAGCCTGGGTAACTTAGTGAGTCCCTGTCTCAAAATACAAAATAAAATGGGTTACAGATGTAGCTCAGTGGGAGAGGGCTTGCCTAGCATGTGTGAGACCCTAGGTTCCATCCCCAACACTGCAAAACAAAACAACTTGCTAGGTGTATGCACCCAGAAGGGTGGGACAGTTGGGATACAGAGCCACAGCCTTTGTAGCCTCTCTGTTCCCTCACCACTTGCCTTCCCTCTGTAGGTCCCTTATATGTAATTGTGGAGTGTGCTGCCAAAGGAAATCTTCGGGAGTTCCTCCGGGCCCGGCGCCCTCCAGGCCCTGACCTCAGTCCTGATGGGCCACGGAGCAGCGAGGGGCCTCTCTCCTTCCCAGCATTGGTCTCCTGTGCCTACCAGGTGGCCCGAGGCATGCAGTATTTGGAGTCTCGGAAGGTATGGGCTATAATCGGGAGCTCTGGACCACTAACCCCTCCACCTCCACAGTCTCATGCTGGTGTTGTTAAGTGTCCCAAATTTCCTCCCTCTTTCCCCTTTTTTATTACCCTGTCTAAATGATTGCAAGTCCTTCATACCCTTCCCCCATTCATATGCAGCTAGCCCTGCATGCCCACTGTCCTCCCTCCCATGTTCTCTAGCCCACAGATGAGGCAAGGGAAGCAGTGATACAAGAGAGAACGTGTGGCTCTGAAGTTTAAATGCCTTAGGTTACCCTTTTCTGAATTTTGACTTCCTTCTCTGTAAAATGGGTGGGTGAACCCAGCTCCAGGCTTACTATGAGATGGTATGTACACAGCTCCCAGCCATTCATCCTAATAAACCTAAGGCCCCTGCCTGCCCCCAGTGCATCCACCGGGACCTGGCTGCCCGTAATGTTCTAGTGACTGAGGACAATGTGATGAAGATTGCTGACTTTGGGCTAGCCCGCGGCGTCCACCACATTGACTATTATAAGAAAACCAGCAACGTAAGGGAGGCAAGGCAGAGCTGGGTGGGGGTGGTGGGGATGGGGCCTGGTGGTCAGCACAGGGACGTATGGCACTCAGTACCATGCTCCCTCCTCTCCCTTCCAGGGCCGCCTGCCAGTCAAGTGGATGGCTCCAGAAGCCTTGTTTGACCGAGTGTACACACACCAAAGTGATGTGTAAGTCCTAGAAGCTGTGGATACCAGATGTCTTAACAGTGATTACTATCCCACCTCATAAGAAAGGCAAGGTGCCAGGCCTGGTGGCACATGCCTGTAATCCCAGCTACCTGGGAGGCTGAAACAGGAGGATCACAAGTTTGAGACATAGCAACACCTTCTCTTGCAAAATAAAAAGGATGTAGCTCAGTGGTAGAGCACCCACCTAGCATGCATGAGACATTGGGTTCAAGCCCCAGCAACACACACACACACACACACACACACACACATACACACACACACATACACACACACACAAATGGGTAAGGCGCTTGCCACAGTCAGTCACAAGGCCCTGGGAATTCTATACTCAAGAATTTCTTCTGATCAGGCCTGTGACCAGATTCTAAAAGAAGCACAATCCACCTGGGCACAGTGACTCAGAAGGCTAAGGCAGGAGGATCACACATTTGAGGCAAGCCTTGGCAATTTTATGACACCCTGTTTCAAAATAAAAAATGAAAAGGGCTGAGGATGTAGTAAAGCACTACTGGTTCATTCCCAGCACACAAACACACAAAAGCCCAGAATCCAGTCCCCATCCAGTGGTGGGTCATGCCTCTAATATCCCCCATCCCAGGCTCCAGGAACAGGGAGGGAACCTGTGCCCTACTGAGCCCTGGTCCTGCCTCCAGGTGGTCTTTTGGGATCCTGCTGTGGGAGATCTTCACCCTTGGAGGCTCCCCGTATCCTGGTATCCCTGTAGAAGAGCTGTTCTCGTTGCTGCGGGAGGGACATCGAATGGACCGGCCCCCAAACTGCCCCCCAGAGCTGTGAGACCTTGCCCTACCCTCCCCAACATTCCATTCCCCTGACTCTGAGGAAGAGGGTAGCACTAATTCTTCTAGCTGCTGCTGCCTCCTCTTCCTCCTCTCCCTTTTCCCCCTCTTCCTCTTTCTCTTAGCCCAGGTGGGAGCCCTGGCCTGGGTTCTATACCCCTCTCATGAATGGCCCCCTTCTACCCTGCATCTACCCCAGTAGCCCCATAGTTCTCCCCAACCTGTGGCCTAGGGCTCCTCCGACCTTCTTTCTACCCCAACACTCCCAGGTATGGGCTGATGCGTGAGTGCTGGCATGCAGCACCCTCTCAGAGGCCCACTTTCAAGCAGCTGGTGGAAGCACTGGACAAGGTCCTGCTGACTGTCTCTGAGGAGGTACTGCTTCCATTCGGTCCCATGACCTCCCTCTGTTCACTCCCCTCTGGGCCTCACCTCACATGAATACATGAACATGTAGCATGTTCCCAGTGAATATGGAACTGACCATCTCTGTTCCCCACAGTACCTAGATCTTCGCCTGACCTTTGGACCCTACTCCCCCTCCAGTGGAGATGCCAGCAGCACCTGTTCCTCCAGTGACTCTGTTTTCAGCCACGAACCCCTGCCACTGGAGCCAAGCCCCTTCCCCTTCCCTGGAGTGCAGACATGAATAATGGCCTTGGGGCCCCTGGCTCAGCCACAACCTGACATAGCAATTGAATTTGACCACCCCAAACTCCTGACTTTAGGCTGCTGTCCCAGATCTCTGGTTCCACTTTGGGAAGCCATCTGGTTCTGGGGTTCCTTTTTCAAGCTTTCTTCTCCGCTTTGGGTCCAGTCCAGAATTCAACTTGAGTCTCAAGCTGCTGCCTTTGCCCTTGGAATTATGGTGCCATTGTCCTAATGACCTGAGTGTTAGGGTGCTGCTGTCCTAAACCTCCCCGCTTCCCTGCACCAACAGAGACATTAGAGGCCTCTGAAATCCATTACCCCAATTCCCCACCCGCTGCTGCTTGTCCCAGCATCTTGGAGAAAGGAACATTGGCATAGGAGCCCCTGAAAGACTGGAAGCCTGACAAAAACACAGGAGCAAATGGCCTTTTATAAATTATTTTTTGAAATAAACCTCTGTGTGTCTGGTGTCTCCCCTAAGGGACATGGACAGGGAGTAGGGTGGAAGGACCCCCCAAGCTGGGAGTTCTGCCTGAGTGACACAGACTGAGGGCTCTGTGTGAGGGTTGGATTTGCATCCACCTCCAGCTACCCCAGGAGCCCACGTGCCTCTTTTTCCATGTCCTACCAGTACCACCTCGCATATGCTACGGTGTGAACAAATATTCATGGGCAAAGGATCCCACACTGCATCTTCCACGGGGCAGGACCTTTGTACCCTCTGCACCCACAAAAGCATGGATGCCCCACAGGCATCCCCAAGGAAAGTGGCATGCTCCCTCCTATTTGCTACCCTCCTCCATCTGCTCAGCATTAACCAAGCTGACCAATAACAGCATGAAAACCCAAAACCCAACTCCAGCCGCTGCCTGCTCCCACGCCCTGCTGGCTCAGGCTTGGGGCTTGTGGGGGCTGTGCCCACCCCACCTTACCCTGGCCAGTCTCCCAGGCAGCAGCTGGTTACCTCCTGACCTCCTGACTGGGTTGCAGCTGTCCCTGCCTGCATAGTCCTTCACTAAGGAGGCTGTCACAGCCCTGCTCTCAGACCCCCTTCTCAGAGGGATCAACTTCCCAGAGCTCTGATCCTGGAACCTTCCTTTGCTCTATTCTGGCAGTTACTTTTTGCTCCCCAGCCTCTGAACCTCAAGGTGGGCCATTAGGATGCCAGAAGTGGTACCTGATCTAATATGTGGTGCTCTCCTTCCTTGTTCCTGCAGGCCCCAGGCTTGGGACACAACTGCCCAACCAAGACGTCCTTTATGGAGTCTGCCTGGATTATTCCCATAGGTTCTCAGGAAATGGTGGCTGAAAATACATTTAGGGTCTAAGGGATTGGATATCAAAATTTAAGGTTGGGTCTTCAGTCAGGGGCTACCCTGAAAGACTGAGCAACATTTTTTTTTCCAGGGCTGAGGACCGAACTCGGGGTCTTGTGCATGCTAGGGCCACTGAGCTAAATCTCCAACCCCTGAGCAACATTTCATGAAGGAAGCAACTTGTCTTCCTACTCTGGATTTCCCCCATACTCACTCTTGCTCACCATGTCCTAAACTAAACTAAACTCCATCTTCCCCTGCAAACTCTACCTCCTCCTGGGCACCCCTGGGTAAAATACTCTGGGTTCAATCCCTAGTACTAAAAAAAAAAAGAAAAAGAAAAAGAAAAAAGAAAAGCAACTGATGGTCCTGATGGTTACTTTCTTCATCCAGAAGAGTCAGAAGAGTGGGAAGCTCCTGCCTTGCCTACCCCCCCAGGGATTGTGGTTTCAGATGAAACACAGATGGATGTACTTATGCTTGGGGGGTGAGGAGTCCCCATGAGTTATGCCACAGTATTTCTCTGGGAATTGGTGCTTAAGCTTTATGTTCCTGAGTGTCCCTCTCCTTAGACTAAGGTCTCCAGCATCCTTTATTTTTTTGGTATCAGTGATTGAGCCCAGAGGGACTTAACCACTTAACCATATCTCCTGTCCATTTTATTTTTTATTTTGAGACAGGGTCTCGGTAAGTTGCTTAGGACTTTATTTAGTTCCTGAGGCTGGCTTTGAACTTGCACTTCTCCTGTCTCAGCCTCCCGATCCGCTGGGATTATAGGCATGTGTCACCATGCAGGGCTCCAGAATTCCTTTTGTTCCCCATTTCCCTCCAAGTGGCTCCAGAGGCAGCATCCCAAAGCAGTTTTTGGCTTATGCTCTTTCCTGCACTGACTCCCTGGAACCCCCCAAACTTTCTGACTGAGACCTACTCCCAAACTTTGAGTTTCCCATTGGAGGGTCCTGGCGAGTGACTGTGTCCTTCACCAAACTAGCCCATCACAGGATAAGTTTATCCCTTGGAAGGAAAAGTTTGGGAAGTTAGAATAGTGTGTAGGGGGGCTGGAGTGGTGGCTCAGTGGTTACAGCGCTTCCTTGGCCTGCGTGAGTATGCAAGTTCAAACCCCAGCACCATGTACACAACAAAGTCTCGGAGCAATGAAGGCCACATGAAAAACTTAATAAAATTGATTCTCTCTCTCTCTCTCTCTCTCTCTCTCTGTCCCTCACTCTTAAAAAAAAGAAAGAAAGAAAGAAAAAGAATAGTGTGTAGGGACAAGAGCATATGGATTGAATACCCTGTTATCCACTGCTTCACTATGAACCCACTGCAACGTCAGACTTAACAACCACACTGTTCTCCCTCACCACAGCCCCCCAAATAAAGATGATTCTTCCATTTAATGGCAATGAAACTGAGGGATGTGCCTGGTGTGGTGGCACACCTGTAGTCCTGACTACTCAGAAGTCTGAGGCAGGAGAATCCCTTAAGCTCAGGAGTTAGAGGTCAGCCTAGGCAACATAGTGAGACTCCATTACAAAAAGCAAATGAACAAAAACAACAAAAAACAAACTTTAAGACTGGGGCTGTAACTCAGTGGTAGAGCGCTTGGCTAGTATGTACAAGGTCCTTGTTTCAATCCTCAGCACTGAAAAAAAATGGGGCTCCATAAAGCAGCTGGGCTGGCACCCCTGGTTTCCAGCAGGCTCTGTGCACACTGGAGAGCAGACGAGGTCACTCAGAGTGACAGGGGCAGCTGCTGCCTGATAGTTCCTGGAGGCCAGGAGGGACTCAGCTGCCTACCCTGTGCCCCATTCTTGCCAGCCTCCCTGGCAGGCTCATACTCTGGGACTCTTCCACATCCCTGACATCCCCTGTCAGGAGACAGATGCTGCTAATTCCCTGGTGCAAGCTTTGCTGCTCCATCTTGCCCGCCCTCCCCAGCCTGCTCTGGGCAGCATGGCGGCAGCTGGGGCCTGGCCCCCTTGGTCTGTCTATGTTTTGTGCAGCTTCCAAGCCAGTGAAAAGCACTGGGCCTTTTTCCAGATTCTGACACTTGCTGGCTGCTTGTATGCATCAGGGCACTGAGGACAGCGATTGATAGACAGCCATGCTGATGTGGGAAGCCCCTGCCAAGGGACAGGAGGCAGCTGGCTAGGGAATGGGCGCCAGGGAGGAAGGGTCAGATTGTGCATGGTGTGGGAGGGATAGTACTGTGACAGAAGTTACCCTCCCTGAGCCTCCATTTCCCTTACCTGACACACAAGAATGAATGACAACACCTGCTCAAAGTGCTTGTAAGTGCTTAGTAAACAACAGCTGTTACTGCACGGAGATTAGGAGGGAATGGCCTCCAGGATTGGTGGCTGTGCAGAGCTGGTGATCTCATTCCCTTCTCATGGCACCCTTACAGAAAGGCATTTTTGTTTCCATTTCCCAGATGAGGATGCTGAGGCTCAAAAGGAAGTGACTAGCTGAAGGTCACATGGCGAGGGGAGCAGGAAAGTTGGTGTTCAGGGACAGGGGCTCTCTTCCCCTGCCAAGCTCATTCCCATACCCCGGGAAGCCCAGAAGTTCTGAGTGTAAGCAGAAGCTCTGGGTAGGCACAAAGCAGGGGAGGTCTGTAAGCAGGATGTCCACACATGTGGGTGGACAGACCGTCACAATGCTCAAGCACGTATGTGCCCAGGCTCAGTGCTTTGGGCTCCAGCCCTGTGACCTTCAGTTCCTGCCATCTCAGAGCCCTCACACAGATTTTTCCTTCTTCTTAATCCTCACCTGGCCAAGTCTTAGTCTTTCCAGAGCTCACTCAGACCTCATTTCTCACCGGGCACGATCATGTAGCCTATAATCCCAGCGACTCGGGAGCCTGAGTTAGGAAGATCACAAGTTTGAGGCCAATCTCAGCAACTCTGTGAAGCCCTAAACAATTTAGGAAGGCCCTGTCTCAAAATAAAAAATAAAAAGGGCTGGGAATGTGGCTCAGTGGTAAAAAGCCTCTGGGTTCAATCCTCGATACAAAAAACAAAACAAAATACCTCCTTTCTCAGAGCACCCTCCTCAGATATTCCCTTCATTATCCATTCCAAATCAGCTTCTAGACTGAATTGCACTCACTCAAGGGGCTCTCATCAATATAATGAAAGGATCCCCCATACTGTGCCCACCAGGAAGCCAGCACTATTTAGATAGTGCTCTTTTGGGGGTGTGCTTTTTCTGTGTGGTGCTGGGAATGAAACCCTGGGCCTCACACATGCTTATCAAGTGCTCTACCAATGGGCTAAATCCCAACCTTCAGATAGTATATATACTTTTTTCTTTTGATGCTGGAGATTAAATCCAGGGGTATGGCACTTAACCACTGAGCCACATCCCCAGCCCTTTTATTTTTTATTTCAAGACAGGGTCTCAAAAGTTGCTTAGGCCCCTCACTAAGTTTCGGAGGCTGGCCTTGAACTTGCCATCTTCCTGCCTCAGCTTCCCAAGTTGCTGGGATTATAGGCCACCATGGACCACCATGCCTGGTTTAAATAGTGTTTTTTTAAGCAATCATTCTGAAACTGTAGTAGATATCATAATCACCTGCAAGTCCCCACCTCACAAGTTTATATTTAGTAGGTCTGGAGAGAAGCATAGGAATTTGCATTTCTAACTAGTTCCTAGGTGGTACAGATGCTACTGAGGAAAAGGGAGCTTTGTACTTTGGGAAC
Source organism: Aplodontia rufa (assembly GCA_004027875.1). Lineage (NCBI taxonomy): Eukaryota > Metazoa > Chordata > Mammalia > Rodentia > Aplodontiidae > Aplodontia > Aplodontia rufa. The sequence goes on from PVKS010020660.1 coordinate 18,690, forward strand.
CACAGTTTTTTGTTTTTTGTTTTTTTGTTTTTAAGAATGGGGACAGTGAGAAAGAGGAGAGAGAAGCAATTTTTATTTAATTTTTCATGTGACCTTCATTCCTCAGACACTTCATTGTGTACGTGGTGCTGGGGTTTGAACTTGCGTTCTCCCACATGCCAGGCAAGCATCATAACCACTGAGCCACCTCTCCAGCCCTGGGAAGCACAGTTGGGTTTTTTTTTGTTTGTTTGTTTGTTTTAGATGAATATGGAGTTACAATTGAGGGGGAAACATTGTCAAACAATCAAGAACAAATAAATGTATATATACAGTTATCCAAGGCTAATGCCATGTCATGGATGGCCTGCTTGGGGGGGAACCACAGTTTTAAAGAGTCACTACATGTACACGGTTTAAACAATGTTTTAAAAAATAAATAATTCAGTGGTCTAAAAATGTTTTCAATGAAGGGCTGAGGATGAATCTCAGTGGTAGAGCACTTGCCTAGCATACATGAAGCCATCAATGAAAATCAACCCCAACCCTTGCTCCCCTTCTCTTCCCTCCCCAGGAGAAACCACCACCCCCATTTCCTGAGTCTTCCTGCATGGCTCCCCTCACCTGCCCCCCCCCACCTCTCCTCTCTTTTAAGAGAGAGAGGGACAGTAAGAGAGAGAGAATCAATTTTATTTAGTTTTCCATGTGGCTTTCATTGCTCTGATATTTCATCATGTACGTGGTGCTGGGGTTGGAACCCGGGTCCTCAAGCATGCCAAGCAAGCACCATAATTGCTCCAGCACCAAATGTTCCTCTCTTAATTCCACCTAACCTCAGTGTCCTCATCTGGGAAATGAGGGACAAAGATCCCTTCCTGGAAGGGTTGCCATGAGAAGAGCATGAGATCACATCCAGTTTATCTGTTACTGTTCTTGCTCACCACCCGTTGACCCCAACCTGGGGAAGCACGCCCAAAACTAGGATACAGTAAAGCAACTGTGACACTTGGGCGTGGTATTGTACACCTGCAATCCCAGCAACTTGGGAGGCTGAGACAGAAGGGTCACAAATTCAAAGCCAGCCTCAGCAACTTCACAAGGCCCTAAGCAACTTAGCAAGACCTCTACTAATAAGCTATTAAAAAAAAAAAAAAAAAAAAAAAAAAAAAAGGCTGGGCATGATGCTCAGTGGTTAAATGCTCCTGGATTCAATCCCTGGTACCCTCTATAAAACAAATGTCTGTTGACTAAAGGGACAAAGGCAATCCATTCCCAGTCTAGACACAGTTAGGAGTGCAATCAAGACTACATACTCAGGGCTGGAGAGGTGGCTCAGCAGTTGCTGCACTTGCCTGGCATGCAAGAGGTCATGGATTCAAACCTGAGTACCACATACACAACAAAGTGTCAGAGCAACGAGGGCCACATGAGAAACTAAATAAAATTTGAGTCTCTCTCTCTTAAAAAAAAAAAAAAAAAACAACTGTACATACTCAACCCCCAACTGCCCAGCACTTCCCACACTCCCAGGACCCTAACTGGGAGGCCCCCTCCCACCCCTCCACCTGCTGTAGGATTTGGCCTAATCCCAGAGTATGTGTGTGAGGCAGCTGCAGTCCTTTCATGGGGAGAGGGCTCTCCCTCCAGAGGAAATCTCCTTTTCATTCCCTTTCTACAGAAATCTGACCTTCATCAGCACCTGGGCCCCTCTCCCAGGGCCTGTCCCCAAGAAATGCCTGAGGAGGGGGCATGAAATCGCCAACAGCTGAACTCATGCAGCTCTCCCCACATCCCCTCCAACACCATCCCTGCTCACATTCCACAGCACAGCCCTATTGGTCCCCCAGTGCCAGGCTATTGTTTTCCTGCTGGTACTGTGAGTAGTCTGACCTAGCCCTTTTAACCTTTCCACTCAGCCCTGAGGGGTATGGCTTAAATTCCTTGCAGCCCTGGAACCTCCAGGCCACGCTTGTACCCTTCAGGACTCAATTCCGTTGTCCCCTTCTCTAGGAAGCCCACCCTGTGTAACCTCACAACACAATCTAGGTATTCTACTTCTGGGCACCAATTGACATCTCTGTTTCACCCAGCACAGGGGTCTCATGGGACTCACCTCTGATAACTCAGCTCAGGACCGAATGGGCCCTTTTCAAATGACCAAATGACTTGGCAAGGGGGATAATGAGGTTCCTGCCAGGGAGGTACTTGGGGGAGATTCTGTCCTTCAATAGCCGAGGCTCCTAGGAAATCAGGGGTCCCAGTCCTTTTTCCTGTGAGGCAGAGAAGAGATGGCTGGCAGAAAGAGAAAGAAAACTTTTCTGAAAAGAGAAAAGAAAAAGTATTAAGGAAAATAAATAGCTCCTCTGGGTGGTCTCTCCTGATCACCATGGCTAAAGTCCTGTCTCTGTTATTCCATGTTTTATCCTCATGTTTGTTTTCTTCTGCAATTGCCTTGCTTGTTCACACTTTACTGGTTGACACCTCACTAGAAGGTGACCTCTGAGAAGGCAAGGATTTGTCTTGTCCACAGGTATACCTCAAATGTCCACAACCAGAGGCCAGGGTAGTACTTCAATGATAATGCCCGTGCTTAGTAAGGTCCAAGGTTCAATCCCTAGCACAACAGGGGGAAAACTGTTTATAAATGGCTCTGGTGCACAGTAAGTGCTCCATAGATGTTTATGGAATTAATATATGTTGAATGAATTTCCAAAATTCGAAATTCAAATCCCAGGCTGAAGAGCTGATCTCAAAGAGGCTCCAAAAAAATTCGAGGAGCTTAAACAGAGCTCATGTAAAGCACATATTATGTCCTAAGGGACCACAGTGATAAGCCCTGGAGTGTCTGCAGGGGGACGGTTGACCACCTTCCCATCTTCTGACTCTGGGGCCCCACCCTGACGTGGGGCTGGGGACCCAGTGATGGTTCAGAATTTTCACTGCTTTTGGGGGACACTGGAGGTGTCTTCCTGTAGACCAAGATTTCCTCAATTTGTATTGAGGTTGGTAAATGGGATGAGGGACCAATATCTAAGGCACTCTTCAAAAGCCACAAGAAAAACCTACTGCGAAATAATACAAATACAGAGAGGGTAGGAATAGGCAACTGACTGATGAGAAAATATAGAGGATAACAGGTATAGAAGATCCTGGGGGCTGGAGTAGTAGTTCAGTGGTTACAGTGCTTGCTTGGCATGCATGAGGACCTGGGTTCAAACCCCAGAACCACATACACAGAAAAACAAAACCCAGATGAAAACATAAAGTTGATTCTCTTTCTCATTCTCTCTCTCTCTGTCTTTCTTTCTAAGAAGAAGAGGAAGGAGGAGGAGGAGGAGGAGGAGGAGGAGGAGCAGGAGGAGGAGGAGGGGGGAAAGGAAAAGGAAAAGAAGAAGATCCTGAAACCTGACAATACTCAGGGAGATGCTCTCATTTTGTAGCTATCAAACCAGCAAAAATTGGAAAGCTGGCCAGGCACAGTGGCAACTCAGGAGGCTGAGTCAGGAGTATAGCAAACTCAAAGCCAGCCTCAGTGACTTAGCAAGGCCCTAAGCAACTTAGCAAGACCCAGTCTCAAAATAAAAAATATAAAAGGGGCTGGGCATGTGGCTCAGCGTTTGAGCACCCCTGGATTCAATCCCTGGTGCGCGTGTACACACACACACACACACACACACACACACAAAATTGGAAAGTTGGAGAATGCCAGGTGCTGGCAAGGCTATGAGGGTCTTCCTGGACTGTGCCCAAACTCTTCCAGAGCTGTCTGTGAACACTTGGCAAATTCTATACATATGCACCCTGGTATTTGGCAATTTGGCCCAGAACTCATACCACCTCCATGATGTTTCAGGAGAGAGGGGGAATGCTAAGGGCAATCTGGGGTCCCTTACTGGGAGATGGATCAATAAAACATGCTTAGGGGCTGAACATGTAGCTTATTAGTAGAGTGCTTGCCTACCATGCACAAGGCCCTGGGTTCCATCCCCAGCAACACACACACACACACACACACACGCACACACACAAAGTGAAGAGGACCCAACAGTATGCACAGCCACATGGTGGGACCTCAGCAACCTAGTGCTGACTGGAAAGGGTGAGAAATGGAATGAGGACTCTATCTCAGTGGTAGAGTGCTTGCCTAGTATGCACAAGGCCCTCCTGGATTCAATCCCCAGGAAAAATAAAACAAAATTTAAAAAAATAAATAAATCATCAAAACAAAACAAACAAACAAAAAAACCCAACTTGTAGATGGAAAAGGGTCAAGGTGAACAGGTAGTCAGTGTTTCAGGGGCTTGATGACAGATTGCAGGACAGATAATGGTGGAAATGGAAGTCAAACCAACGTGCTCTGTTGCTGGATCCTGAGAAAAATAACAGGAAACCAGCACCACCCCAATTCCACCATCCTGGAGCCTCGCTCCCCAAACATCCCCCATTCCTATTCTGTCCATCTCTTGGCTCCTTCCTTTCCTTTCCTCACCTAGCTTTTTCCTCACTTGGCAAGGGCTTTCCCTAGTACAAAGGGTTGATGGAGACACACTGGGGTATTGGTGCCACCTCCTGGCAGCCACAGAAATGCAACATTCCACTTTAGCCTGGTGTAGGGTGGAGTTGAGTTGGTGACCTTGTGAAGTGTTGTCTTCCACTGCTGGTGGCCAACTGACGACTGTTCAGTTCTGGGTGCTATATTTTTCAAAATGGTACTGATAAGCCACCCTCCATCTTACTTGGGAGAAACACTAATGGGCAAAACTAGAATTGTCCATTCTCTCAGCCTGCCAATGACCTCAAGTTCCTTAATTCAACACAGGCCTTCAGGCCTCTGCCTCCTCCTCATTAATTTCTATCTCCCTCCTAAGCCCCATTCAACCACATAGTCACCTTCACCCCAACACATCAGTTGGTCCCTCTTCCTATAACACTTGCTCCCTCCCTATTTTTTTAAGTGGGGGGGGGCCTGGAGTGGTGGCTTGGCAGTTACAGCACTTGTCCAGCATTTGCAAGTACACGGGTTCAAACCCCAGCACCCACGTATACAACTAAGTGTCAGAGCAACGAAAGCCATGTGAAAAACTCAACAAAAAATTGATTCTGACTCTCTCACTGTCCTTTTCTCTCTCTCTCTCTCTCTCTGTCTCTTAAAAGAGAGAGAGAGAGAGGGGTTGGGGATTTAGCTCAGTGGCAGAGCACTTGTCTAGCACGCGCAAGGCCATGAGTTCGGTCCTCAGCCCTGAAAAAAAAGAGGGGGGGGAGTGAAAGAAAAAGAGAATAAATTTTATTTATTTTTTTCATCTGGTTTTGGTTTTCTGACACAGTCCTTGCACATGCCAGGCAAGCGCTCTAACCTCTGAGCCACCGTTCCAGTCCCTTTCCCTTCTTATTGATTCTCCAAACTCTTCTCTTTAGGTCTCAAATTCCCCACTCCCGGGGCTGGGGCGGTGGCTCAGCTGTTATGGTACTTGCCTGACATGTGTGAAGATGTGGGTTGGAACCCCAGCACCACGTACACAACAAAGTGTTGGAGCAACGAAGACCATGTGAAATAAAATTCTCTCTCTCTCTCTCTCTCTTTCACTGTCCCTCTCTCTTAAAAAAAATAAAATAAAATTCTCCACTCCTAGGAGAACTTCTAGTACCTCCCCAAAGCATGTCTCAGACAGTGGGAACAGCATGTGCAAAGATCCAATGTGCCTTCAAGGAGACAGAAGGACAAAGACCAGGCAGGGTGTTGGAATAGGCAGGGCTACCACAACAAATTTCATGGGCCTGATGGGTGGTCAGTCCCTGGTGAAAAGAGGAAAGTCAAGGTTTTCCGCAGCAAAGGACTCAGTCAGATGTGTGTTTCAAAAGGTTCATGTGAGGTTGCCAAGTGGTGAAGTCAAGAGAAGGTTTGGACTTCCTCACCTCTAATCCAGAGCAATGGAGTTGGCCATCTGTGGACTGAGACCTTTGAATGCCAAATAAACTTTTCCTCCTCTAAAAAAAAAAAAGTGGATTTGAAGAGAATAGGAAAGGGTTGCTTAGGAGAGTGATGATGAGTCTTCACCTCTTGAGTCCCTACTTCATGCTGCTCAGATCCTAAATTGGGGTTCCCAGTCATTGGCTCTAGCCTGCTCGGACAGACCAAACCAGAACCTCTGTCTGATCTTGCTGAGGAGCCTTAGCTTACCCCAGTGTGTCTCACAGTAGTTCTGGCTATCTTCTGTGACCACCTTGGTATTAGGCCCCCAAATGCCCCCCCACACACACACACCCCAAGTCAGTTCTTTTTGCCTATGGAAGCTACCATCATGTTTCACAGAGGAGGTAGCATGAGCTCAAAGTTAAAAAGTTAGTTGTGACCCAGGTGTGGTGATTCACGCCTGTAATCCCAGAGTCTCAGGAGGCTGAGATAAGAAGTTGTCGAGTTTGAGGCCAGCCTCAGCAAATTAGCAAGACCCTATCTCAAAATTAAACATTTATTTTTTAGAGTACTGAGGATATAGATCAGTAGTAGAGAGCCTCTTGATTCAATCTCCAGTAAAGGAAAGAAAGAAGTCAGTCAGTTGTGAGTGGCAGAGATGGGATTTGAACAGGAATCTGTCTGCCTTTCCCATCATCTTAGGTATCCTACAAGTTACAGATAGAGCTCTATCACGAGATGACTGTCTGACTTTGTGTGAATGGCTTTACCTTTCTTGGATTCAATGTTCTCTTCTGCAAAATGGGGACAATCATAATAACCTGCCTAGTAGGGTTTGTGAAGAGTACGTAGAATGAATTTCCCTAATGGCACACAGTAAGCACTCAAAAAGGGTTGCTGTTTCCATGACTACTGTCGCAGGAACTTAACATGCTCACTGGGGAAATGTGCTTCAGGCACCTATATCAGAGGAAGAGCTGCAGGAGGCCCAGGGAGGGATGGAAATCAGACTGCATCGCATGGCAGGTCTGGAGCTAAGTTATGCTGAGTTCCAAGCACTGAGCAGGTGTCACTGGCACTAACTTTAATACCAGTCAGGAACCATCAAAAGTTCTAGAGTCAGAGACAGCACAACCAGTGCCCTAGGCCCAGAGATGGGCTGCTTTCTCCCCTCAAAATGATAGACAGCACTGGCTTTGGAGACGCAAGGGATCCTAGACAGTAGAGAAGGGCTCTGGCATAATTCTTAGTCCTCAGAATCCAGCTACCTCTTCCTGGGTAAGAACCTCTACTGTGTAATTCCCATGCCAGGCACATGGTGGTGATAGTGTACCATAAAAGCTCTGCTTCCCCCTCTTTTGCAGCCAGAGTACCAACGCCTTATAAGAGATTTCAGGAGAATCTTACAACATCCCTTATGAGATAGAATCCATTCACATCTCCAACTTATAGGTGGATAATGGTTCAGCGATGTCATACAGTATCCAAAGCTCACCCAACCAGGATTTGAAGCCTGGTGAGTATACCTCCCAGCCCAGCTGCAGCAGCTGCCAGTACTAAGATAATGTCCTGATCCCAGCCTCCTGCCCCCCTCCAGGGCAGTGTTGTCTTGCCTAGGTGATGGATCTGAGGTCTGCCCTGGGAGTAGAATGTTAGAAAAAACAAAGAAGACTTTTACTTTTGCTTTCTTCCTCCTACCCTTTCTGTCTCTTTCCCTCTCTCCCTCCCTCTCCTTCTTTCTGTCTCTCTCTCTCTCTCTCTGAAGTTTTTAAGTCACTTAGATAATGGGGATGAGGTGATGGGACAGTTCCTACCCCTGGGGTAGAGTGGCTGATCTGAGGGATGAAGTCTCCCTCCCTCCTTCCATACCAGCCTAGGCTCCAGAGATTGAGTTCCTAGGCCCTTTCAGCTTCCAAAGAGGAAGGCAGCTAACTTTGATTGAGGACTTCCTCCGTACCAGGCACTAAGCCTGGTACATGCATTTAGCACCCATTTGGTGCTGCTCATACAAGGCACAGTACTTTAAGTGTTTGGCATATATCAATAAGTAAATATTGATATATTTATATAAAAATATCCTGGGGGGGGGGTTGGAGGAGTAGCTCCACTCCAGTAGCAGTGGTTCCAGCGCTTATCTGGCCTGCAGGAGGAGGTGAGTTCAAACCCCAGCACCACCTACACAACAAAGTATCAAAACAAAGAAAGTCACATGAAAAACTAAATAAAATTGATTCTCTCTTTCTCTCTCTCCCTCTATCTCTCTCTCTCCTTTTTTTTTAAAGAGAAAGGGACAGTGAGAGAGACAGAGAAAGAGAGAAACAACTTTATTTAGTTTTTCACATGGCCTCAGTTGCTCCAACACTCAGTTGTGTATGTGGTGCTGGGGTTTGAACCTGGGTCCTCATGCTTGCCAGGCAAGCGCCAAAACCACTGAGCCACCGCTCCAGCCCTATCCCTTGCTCTTAAAAAAAAAAAAATACACACACACGTACTTTTAGGGGCCTGGAGCATTGGCTCAGTGGTTCGAGTGCTTGCCTGACATGAATGAGGATCCAGGTTCAAACCTCAGCACCACATATACAACTAAGTGTCAGAGAAACAAATGCCAGATACATAAATAAATAAATAAATTATATATATACATATATGTATACAATTTAGGGGCTGGGTATATAGCTCAGTGGTAGCATGCTTGTCTAGCATGCATGAAATCCCAGTTCAATCACCAATACAAAAAGAAAGAAAAGAAAAATATACTTTAAAGCTGGGCACAGTGGCTCAAATTTGTGGTCCCAGCTACTAAGGAAGTTCGAGGCCAGCCTTAGCATCTTGGCAACCCTGTCTCAAACTTTAAGAAATTAAAGAAGTGGGCTGGTGCCTCAGCAGTTATGGCACTTGCCTAGCATGTAAGAGGATTCCAGTTCAAACCCCTGCACCATGTACACAAGGAAGTGCCACAATGAAAGCCAGAAGAAAAACTAAATAACACTGATTGTCTCACTGTCCCTCTCTTTAAAAAAAAAAAAATTATAGAAGTCTGAGCTCAGGGGTAAAGTGACACTGGGTTTAATCCTTCAGTAAATGGCAGAAGGAGAGAGAGGAATATCTCTCTCCAAACCTACTCTTTTTTTTTTTTTTTTAAGAAAGAGGGACAGTGAGAGAGACAGAGAAAGAGAGAAACAACTTTATTTAGTTTTTCACATGGCCTTAGTTGCTCCAACACTTAGTTGTGTACGTGGTGCTGGGGTTTGAACCCGGGTCCTCGTGCTTGCCAGGCAAGCGCGGAAACCACTGAGCCACCGCTCCAGCTCCCTCCAAACCTACTCTTGCCTTTCCCACTTATATGCATGTATACATATATACTTTAAATATACTTTTATTATTATAAATAAGCATATAGCTTAATACCACCACTCCCGTGTTAGAGGCAGAACTCAGGGCCTAGTTCATGCTAGGCAAGTACTCTACCACTGAGTTCCACTCCAAACCCCCAATATATATTTACTGAATAAACGACTCTGATGCGCCTGTGCCTGTGAGGTATTGAATTTGGAGTTCTGGAACACACCCAGGCTACAGATTGAGTTTCAGGTATTGCTGACATTTAGGGGATGCCTATGATGTAGATCAGATGCCTGTAATGTAGAGAATGGGTAAGGAATAAGCAAACTGTGCCTGGATGGGGCACTGAGACATCTAATTTCTGGGCTGAGGAATTTCTGGCCAAGACATGGAAACATGCAGAAGAGCTTGTCATAGAGGTAGGAAGGGACGGGGAAATATGAAAATACCCCGGAAACCTCACTGGTTTCAAAGGGACTTCAGTCAAACGCTGCCGGATTATGAAATGCCAACAGGTTTGTTTTATAGTGACACTCTTAGTGATCTGAGGACCAATTGCAGTGGGATGAGGAGGGAAATGAGAGCAGTGGTTTGGAGATTCTGCGCCAGTCAGCAGAGAAATTCGGGGATTCTCTTAAAAGCAAGGAGACTGAAGCTTCCCGCCTTTTGTGAGGTGCACGGAAGGGGCAAGAAGACAGGGAATGGTTAAGGATCTGGAGATGCAAGAGGAATGGCTCAGCGGTTACAGCACTTGCTTGGCAAGTGCAAGATCACAGGTTCAAACCCCAGCACCTCGTTCAACGCAGTGTCAGAGCAACCTAAACTAGATGAAAAACTAAGTAAAGTTGATTTTTTTCTTTCTCTCTCTCTAAAGAAAGAAAGAAAAGAAGGTGAAGAGGCACAAAAAAACTAAGGAAGCATCAGGGCGGGGATCAGAGCCCAGGAGAAAGGTTGGAGAGCCAGCTCAGTCCTTCCCATTTCTTTCTCTGGGCCAAATTCAGATAAACCGGCACCAAGCGCCGTAGATGTTAACAGGAACTAGTGGCCCTATCCTGGAGCAGCCCAAAGCACAAAGCGCTCTTCCCCGCGTATCCACCGCTGCAGAGCACCTCGCCGGGCCCACGGTCCGAACGCCGCTAATTGGCCCGCGGCAGACACCTGACTTGTCCAGCCAATCAGAGGCTCTCTCCTTGGAATGCGGGCCCCTGGGTGGCCCACAGCGGAAGCCGCAGGCCAGCGGCGCTACAGGCCACGTGCGCCCCTGAGAGACTGCTGGAGCTGCAAGGCTGAGGTTCGGCCTCCCGCAGACCTGTTCTGCTGGCTGGAGAAGAGGCCCCCGCCTGCGCCGGGGGCCAGGACACCGCGTCCTCTTGTTAAATCATTCTCCTCGTTCTCACTGGCCTCTTTGGCTGTTCCCGTCTCTCTCTCTCTTTTTTTTTTTTTTTTTTGCGTTGCTGGGACTCAACCCAGGGGCCTTACCCGCAGTATACAAGTGCTCTACCACTGAACTGTGTTCTTAGCTAAATCACAGTTGTTTTGTAGGAGTTTCAAAGGCGAACAATGAAACTGAAGTCATTCTTTGGCCATGTGACCTACAGCAGGTGTTAGCTTTGTTGATGTTTGTTTGATTGGGAGGTGTATTTGTATTTTGGTACCACGGATTGAACCCAGGGATACTTCACCTCAGAGCCACATCCCCAGCCCTTTTTATTTTTTATTTTGAGACAGGGTCTCACTAAGTTGTTTAGGGCCTCTCTAAATAGCTGAACTAGTTTGCAGTCCTCCTGCCTCAGCCTCCTGAGTCCCTGGAATTACAGGCCTGTGTCTCCACGCCTAGCTTGATATTAGCTCTGTTGAACCTTTGATTACTCATCTGTAAAATTAGGATGATACCTACCTCCCTGCTATTAGGAAAATTAAGCTTGTAAAACCTAGTGCCTGACACTGGGTACCTCCCCCAAATACGTTTTAAAATATATATATATATTGGGCTTCTTCCGGCTGAGCCCTGGAGGTGGCAGTGTACATTGAAGGACATCTGTTGCGGAATTTTGTGGCTTTGGCAAGAGTGAAATCATGGCAGGTCCAGAAAATGATGCTCAATTCCAGTTCACTGGTATTAACAAATATTTCAACTCTTATACCCTCACTGGTAGAATGAATTGTGTACTGGCCACATATGGAAGCATTGCTTTGGCCATCTTATACTTCAAGCTAAGGTCTAAAAAAACTCCAGCTGTGAAAGCAACAAAAACAGATTCTAAAATGCCTGACCTCATCTTAAGTTCCCATTCCTGGAGAAGCTAATGTCAGCTCATCGTGTAATAGTCAATTTGTACAATAAATTATGAACCTGGAAAAAAAATATATGTGTGTGTGTGTGTGTGTGTGTGTACACACACAATTGTATATAATATATATTAACGTATATGTGTGTATATATGTATGTTTATACATACATATCTCCCAGTGTAGGGGATTGAATCCAGGACCCAGAGCCTCTGTCACATGTTGGGTAAGGGCTCTATCAGAGTTAATCCCCAGCCCTTGAATGAGTTAACTTTTTTTCTTTTTTAGGGCTGAGAACCGAACTCAGGGCCTTGCGCCTGCTAGGCAAGCCACTCTGCCACTGAGCTAAATCCCCAACCCCTAATGTGTTAACTTTTAAGAGATGAACTCAGCTAGGCACCATGGCGCTAGCCTGTAATTCCAGCTACTGAGGCAGGAGGATGACAGATCCAGGCCAACCTAGCAACTTTGTGAGACCTTACCTCAAAACAAATTTAAAAAGGGATGCAGGGGACTGGAGCTGTGATTCAGTGATTACAGAGCTTGCCTGCCATGTGTGAGCCTGCAGGTTTAAACCCCAGCACCATATACACAACAAAGTGTCAGAGCAATGAAAGCCACATGAAAAATTAAATAAAATTGATTCTCTCTCACTGTCTCTCTCTCTCTCTTTTTAAGAAAGAGGGACAGGGGGCTGGAGCGGTGGCTCGGTGGTTATGGCTCTTGCCCAGCCTGTGAATACATGGGTTCAAACCCCAGCACCCACGTACACAGCTAAGTGAAAAACTCAATGAAAAATTGATTCTCTCTTTCTCTCTCTCTCACTGTCCCTCTATCTTTAAAAGAAAGAAAGAGGGACAGTGAGAGAGAGGGAGAGTTAATCAATTTCATTTAGTTTTTCATGTGGTCTTCATTGCTCAGACACTTTGTTGTGTACGTGGTGGGATTTGAACCTGTGCATTTGCACATGCTAGGCAAGTGCCAGTATGCGAGTTCATACTCCAGCACCACATACACAATGAAGTCTCAGAGCAACAAAAGCCACGTGAAAAACTAATAAAATTATTTCTTTCTCTCTCTTTCATTGGCCCGCTCTCAAAAAAAAAAAAAAAAAGTCTGCAGAGTCAAGTACAGTGGCACATTACTGTATCCCAGTGGTCTGGGAGGGAGAGGCAGGAGGATCACAAGTTCAAATCCAGCCTCAGCAATTTAGAAAGTCCCTAAGAAACTTAATGAGACCCTACCTCAAAATAAAAAATAACAAAAAAAGCAAGCAAGTGGGAGAAAAAGAGAAAAACTCTGGCTATGTTGCCTAGACTGGCCTTAAACTTTTAGGCTCAGTTGGTCTTCCTGATATCAGCCTTCAGATGCTCAGCTTCAATTCCTTGCCTAAAATGTATTGCAATTTGCTTTATAGTTAAGCTTATTCTTCATACTTTAATTTAAAAGTTCTCCAGTCTGGATTCAAGCAAGCCATCCATATAGAAAATGTGTAAACGGAAGGTAAAAAAAAAAGGTAAAGCTGATCCAGAGAAGTTGGACCCCGCCATTTTAATTTCTAAAAAATAAGGAATGCTTTGTGAATTTTCATGTCATTTTTTGTGCAGATGCATGCTAATCTTCTCTGTATTGTTCCAATTTTAATACTTGTGCTGCTGAAGCAAGCACTTGTTTTATATATGATATATATGTATATATATATATATTTTTTTTTATGATATATATGTATATATATATATTTTTTTTTTTTTTTTTTTTTAGGGCTGAGAACCAAACTGGTGGCCTTGCACATGCTAGGCAGGCGCTTTGCCACTGAGCTAAATCCCCAACCCCTATGTTTTGTTTTTGTTGTTGTTTTGGTTTTTTTTGTTGTTGTTGTTGCTTATTTTGTGTACTAGGGATTGAACGCAGGGGTGCCTTACCAATGAGCCACACCCCTAGCGCTTTTTATTTTTCATTTTGAGACAGGGTCCCTGCTAAGTTGCTTAGGCCCTAGCTAAATTGCTGAATTTGGCCTTGAACTTGTTATCCTCTTGCCTCTACCTCCCAAATCATTGGGATCATAGGCATGCCCCTACCACACTCAGCAGTTTGGAAATAAATCTTAGAAGGCAGCCATGGCTGGGTGTGGTGGTGCACACTTGTAATCCCAGCAGCTCTAGAGGTTAAAGCAGGAGGATTGCACGTTCAAAGCCAGCCTCTGCAATTTAGCGAGGCCCTAAGCAACTTAGTAAGACCCTGTCTCAAAATAAAAAGTTAAGAAGGGCTGGGGATGTTTCTCATGGTTAAGCACCTCTGGGTTCAAAAGTTAAAAAATATCAAAAATTAAAAAATAAATAAAAAAGAAGTCAGCCATGAACCCACTCTGTGAGTTCAGGCAGATCTTGAACTCTCTGAGCCTCACTGATAACCACAACTACAACTATTGCAGGACTCACCAGGCACTGTTGTATACTCATATCATCACTCAGCAACTTCACTTTATAGAGGAAGCACGCAGGCACAGAGAGGTTCAATCACTTGCTTAAGGTTACAGTTCTTAAGTGGAAGAACCAGGGATTCAAGCCAGACTTTCTGGGCCAAAACCAGTGATCAGAACTTCACCATGTGCTGCTGGGCATGGTGGCGTACGCCTGTAATCACAGCAGCTCAGGAGGCTGAGGTAGGAGGATTGAAAAGTTCAAAGCCAGCCTTAGCAACTTAGGGAGACCCTGTCTCAAAATAAAAAATGAAAAGGGCTGGGAATGTGGCTCAGTGGTTATGCACCACTGGATTCAATCCCTAGTACCAAAACAAAACAAAACAGAAACAAGTAACTTCACCATGTGCTGCCTCTCTGACTCTATGTCAGACAATCAGCCCGCTGAAAACCCACCACACAGAGCTCTGAAAAAGGCCAGGTTAACAGGACAAGGGTTTGTGTGTCTCTGGACCAAAGCAGGCCAGTATTACTGAAGGATGGAGAGTGAGTTTGTACTAAGTAGGGACAGACCCTAAAAGTAAAGGTAGGAATATATGTTGCAGGTCTCCCAGGCCCCAATGAGGGAATGGGTTGGGCACATGGGAAGCATGCATCTGGATATTCCAGGAGGTGTTTCCTCCTTGACACAGACATGTGATCCTTTATTATCGCTGAGCTTAGCTTCAGTCCCTGCAGAGCCCAGGCACCAAGGGCCATCATAGTCTTAAATTCTCTAGCTGACTCTTGGGCTCCCTCTCTGGGTAGGGCTGAAAATGCTATCACCCCAATACCTCCTTTTTGGTCTCATCCTTTGCTTCAGGCTTATTAACACAACTAATTAGGAGCTGGAGTCATACACAACGAAGTGTTGGAGCAACAAAAGCCACATGAAAAACTGAATAAAACTGATCCTCTCTCTCACTGTCCCTCTCAGTCTAAAAAAAAACAAAATAAAACAAATATAAAACTAAAATAAAACTAGTTAGGCAAGTCTTCTGACACCAGCCACAATCCTCCATGGTATCTAATTCCTGTACTTGCAGTTTTGATTTTTGAGATGTCCTGTCATTGAAAGTCTCTGCAGTTTTTCCCCAAAGTGCTCCTCATCAACTGGAGATTCACCAACTGATTATTCAAATGAGCGGCCCAGGATTTTTCAGGAGAGGGAGAAGAGAGGAGGGCTTTTCCAGATTTGTCATGCCTCAGGTGTTCATCTTATTGTTCCTGTCTAACCACTGACCTATCTGGAAAAGCCCATCTCCCAGGTTTTCACCACTTCTCTCTCCCATACAAAGGCTTCATGTCCCATCTCTGTGATGACACTTGTGCAGTTCTTACTCTTTTGCTTCTTTTGCCAGATTTTTATTCTTTATTTTTTTTTTTAAAGAGAGAGGGATAGGGGCTGGAGTGGTGGCTCAGCGGTTTCGGCACTTGCCTGGCAAGCATGAGGACCTGGGTTCAAACCCCAGCATCACATACACAACTAAGTGCTGGAGCAACTAAGGCCATGTGAAAAACTAAATAAAGTTGTTTCTCTCTTTCTCTGTTTCATATAGTTTTTCACGTGACTTTCATTGCTCTGACACTTCATTGTGTACAATGTGCTGGGGTTTGAACCCTCATCCTTGCACATGCCAGGCAAGTGCTGTAACTCCAGCCTCCAGATTTTTACTCTTTATTTTTTATTTTCAATGCTAACTCAGGCCCTTTCTTGTGGAAGACAATTGTTCTAAATCTGAAATACAGAGGCCCTGATTTTTTTTTTTTTTTTTGTACCGGGGAGGTACTGGGAATTGAACCCAGGGTTGCTTAACCACTGAGCCATATTCCCAGTCCTTTTCATATTTTATTTTGAGACAGGGTCTTGCTAAGTTGCTTAGAGCCTTGCTTTGAACTTGTGATCCTCCTGCTTCAGCCTCCAAAATCACTGGGATTACAGGTATGCATCACTGTACTTGGCCTTTTTCCAGATTTTCAAATCATATATATGTCCAGTCACTAGCATGACATCTGCCCTGGATGTTCCTCAAGACCTCTCCAAACCTAACATGCCAGAACATAATCATCTGCCTTACATAAGAAGCAATCTTGTCAAAAACTTTAACCCAAATCTAATGAAGCCCTTGACCTAAAGTCCATTTTAGAGGAAAAGCATGGGCAGGAGAGGTTAAATGACAGTATGAGGAAGCATCAGCTGGCTGTAGAAAGTGGGACATTCTCAGGATCACTGGCCTAGTCACTTTGGAATTCAAATACTGCTGAGCACAGTGGTGTATGCTTGTAATTGCAGAGACTCAGGAAGCTGAACCAGGAGGATTCTAGGTTCGAGGGCTGCCTCAGCAATTTAGTGAATCCTAATCAACTTAGCAAGACCCTGTCTCAAAAAACAGAAAGAAATTATATATATATACTGGTGAAGTAGCTTAGTGGTAAATCCCCAGTACCAAAAATAAATAAATAAAAAGCTGTGTATGTGGTGGACTTGCATGTATTAGATAAGCACTGTAACTACCAAGGTACAAGGACAGCCAAAACTTTCAGATTTCAAATGACACTGTTAAAATAGTGAAACAATAGCACACAGAATGGGAGAATTTTTTTTTTTCTAAGAGAGAGGGACAGCGAGAAACAATTTAATTTAGGTTTTCATCTGGCTTTTGTTGCTCCAACACATCATTGTGTATGTGGTGCTGGGTTTCAAACCTGCATCCTTGCAAATGTGAGGCAAGCACCATAACCACTGAGCAACTGCTCCAGCCCCATTTTAGTATTTTTTAAAGGATTGATATCCAGAATGAGTGAAGAACTCTTCTTCTTCTTTTTTTTCTGTACCAGGGATTGAACCCAGGGGCGCTCTACCACTGAATCACATCCTCAGACCTTTTTAAAATTTTTTTATTTTTGAGACAGGGTCTTGTTAAGTTACTGAGGCTGACTTTGAGCTTGTGATCTTCCCGCCTCAGCCTCTGGAGTCACTAGGATTACAGGCATGTGCCACCACCCCTGGTGAAGAACTCTTCTAATTGAACAAGAAGACAAATTAACACAATTTTTAAAAATGTGCCAAGAATCTAAATAGACATTTCTCTAAGAAAGATATATAAAAGGTCAAGTAAGTATATGAGAAGGTGGTCAACATTATTAGTCATCAAGAAAATGCAAATAAAAATCACAATGAGATGCTACTTTACACACCCATTAGGATTATACTAAAAATTGGCAAATAATGACAAGTGTTAGAGAGGACATGGAGAAATCAGAACCTTCATATATTGCTGGTGGTAATGTAAAATGGTTCAGCAATTCTGGTAACCCTTTGGCAGCTCCTCAAAATGTGGAATATAAATCAGGCATGGTGATATGTGCTTGTAATCCTGCATGAGGGATGCATGAGGCAGAAGGATCATTATTTCAAAGTCAGCCTTGGCGATTTAGTGAGCCCCTGTCTCAAAATAAAAAATAAGGTGCTGGAGCGGTGGCTCAGTTGTTTTGGCGCTTGCCTGGTAAGCATGAGGACCCGGGTTCAAACCCCAGCACCACTTACACAACTAAGTGTTGGAGCAACTAAGGCCATGTGAAAAACTAAATAAATAAAGTTGTTTCTCTCTTTCTCTGTCTCTCACACTGTCCCTCTCTCTTTAAAATAAATAAATAAATAAATAAAATAAAAAAGAGTGGGGATGTAGCACCCCCGCATACAAACACAAAAACACCCCCAAAAGACTCCCCCCCCCGCTTTATTTATTTATTTATTTTTTTGGTAATGAGGATTGAACT
>PVKS010020661.1:0-36460 GCA_004027875.1 Aplodontia rufa
ACTTGCATTTGCTCCATCTGTGTTAGCAGGGCTGTTTGGTGTGTCTGTTCCCTATGGGAGCCGAGTTCCTCACCTGCCCTGTTTGCAGGTATCAATCCTTACTTCAATGTGTTTTTCCAAATCTGTGTTCCCATCTTGTGCTTGAGCCTCAAAATCATCTGAAAGACTGTGATTTCTGTGATCAGACAAGTTCAAGAAACTTGTCTAAGATCTTGGCCTGATCCGACAGACTCTCTCTCAGAGACAAAGATCAAGGTCCACAATGTGTCCGTGCAAGCACTTGGCATGCTGCAGTTGTTCTTGACAGCAGATGAGCTGGAAGTACTGTCAGGAGGCAGGAATTCACTTCCTAGGGTCATTCCCACACTCTGCAGAGGCTCCATGAGTGGTGAGAGTTATAATAATACGAGTGCCCCGTTTCAACAGTGATGCACTGCAGACCCCTGCTGAGCGTTTGTGCTGGCTTCTGGGGCTGTTCAGCTGTGACCGAGGCGTGGGTACTGGACTCACTGCTTCACGTCATACCTTTTCTTCTTTAAACTTCACAACTGTTCCTTGAGGTAGGTATTCTCACTTCATTTTAAAAATAAGACTGTTGTTTCAAAAGTTTAGCTGACTTGGCCAAGGTCACAGGTAGCAGTGGGGAGATTCTGGACCACACCAAGGCCATCAGACTCAAACTTTCTCCTGTTGATCTGCTCTGCCTCTCTGTACAGGGCCTCCTGTTCCTCTTTTCTATTTCAAATAAGTTCTCAGTCCTGGCTACATGGTATAATTACCTGGGATGCTTTAAACAGTGCCCTTGCTTAGGCTTCACCCTGAAGAGATCAAATAAGAATATTTGATGCGAGCCAGGTATGAACAATTTTTGCAAAGCTCTCTGGGTGAGGCTAATATGTAAGGATGGATAAGGACCACTTAGAACATCATTAATTAACACCAGATAGATACTTTTTCTGCCAGCCTAACAGTTTACAACATTCTTCTTTTATCGTGTAGCTGATTACACTTTTAAAGACTCCAGATCCTTTTTCTTCCCTTTAATATAAACCAAAATTTATCAAAATACAGCACATAATTTCATATTGTAAAAGAGTCAAGACATGATAAAAGACCCATTGAACCAGGAATATAGAAACCTGGAGGTCTTTTTTTTTTAGGGGGAGGCGTAGTGGACAGTGACTGTGAGAAATCACCTGAGCTCTGGAGCACCTATGAGCTCCAGGGTCTTTTGCGCTTTCTTCTAATCTGATGGGGAAAGAAAATCGTGGGACTTACGGTGGTTCTTGAAAGTTTCTTTCATCCTTGGTAAACACAGGCCACATATCAACTCTTATTATTATTTTAAAATCCAAGTCAAAATAAAATACAACCAAAGCAAAGTAGTTTGGATCTTGTTAATTTGGATGCTTTAACGTATGTAATCTAAAGTTTATTTTGAATGCTCGAAGGGAAAACATACTCTAAAAGGTTAGATGATGAGATAGCTAAATTTCTTCAGGCTGTTTTGAAAACTTTTAACTGCTCAAACTATGCAAGTGTGTAATACGTATATGAACTTCTAAGTTAAGAATTCTGCATTTCAGGCCTTCAACACTTGGTCAGACATCTATTGTATGGTCAGTAAGATCTTGTGCTTGTGAAGATGCAGTCTAATTAATTATTGAATCTGCTCCTTAACTCTAGTTTTGCCTTGTCTCCAACCAGTAAGTTGTGTCTGTTCTCTAACAGGTTCTTCTCTAAGCATCTATATCAGATATTAAGAATAAATGGTTAGTTGAAATAATCACAAAATTGTGTTCTATAAAATCCCTAGAAAGGGAAAGTAAATTCGAGGGTCACTATATTTCAATGAGTCTGAGGCATTTCTATGAGAGGAAGCAACAAAGGCTACTGTAGAACTGGGAAGAACGTTTAATCCAAAGGGCCTTTAGGCAGAGAAAGAAAGAGCAATCACTGCTCTCCACTGTTTTAAGTTAACTTAAGGTGGCTCTTACCCCAGCATTTAAAAAAAATTAGACATCGGTGCTGATATGATAGTTGGATCATGAAGTTTCACTGGGGTCAAGAGTCTTTTTATGACTATTATTATAAAAGACCATAAAAAAGTTAACAGGAAAGAAAAAGGAAATACAAAAAGGAAAACGTGAAAAATGGCCTCCTTTTTTACATTTCCACATAGGTGATCTCCATACCAGGAGATGAACTTGAACTTGGTTGGGCGGGAGACGGACCTGGTTGGGCGGGAGACTGGAGCCCCTCAGAGAATTTGGGATTCTTCCATTTTTACTGGGAGGGTTGGCAGGTATAACATGTGTTGTTATGTGAGTCCACGGGAGCCCCTGGGGCTCTCGCTCCCTGCCCTGTGTGCTGGGGAGTCAGTTGCTCACTCCGAAGCACTCGACTGGTTTCTGTCTGTGGCTTACCCATGAGCAGTGGCTTGGAAGTGTCAAAGCATGAGAAGCATGCCGTCCACAGCATGTGCTGCCGTCTTCTTCTACATGGTTGTGCATGGAAGCCCCCCGGCCGCCTGCCTCTGCGCTCAGGCGTCTCCTTCTTTCCCTACAGAACTCCCTGAAGGCTTCCAATCGGAAGAAGAAGAGAACAAGCTTTAAACGGAAAGCCAGTAAAAGAGGAACCGAAGTAAGTGGCTGCGAGTCAGGTGCCAAGGGAACAGAGCTGCCTTTCCGAAGCCTGCTCTGTCCTGATGATCTGGCCCAAGCTTAGGTTTCTAATGCATCTTCCACGTCTCTTCTCACTACATCTGACCTCCCCAGAATTCTTTCTATTCCAGATAAATAAATAAATACGAAGACAGACAGACAGACACGCACGCACGCACGCGCGCACACACAGAGAGCGGGGAGATTTAAACTCCCATCACTTCAGAGTCAGAGCATTTGCTTTGGAAGCTTCATCCCAAAGATGGTGATGATGATGATGAAGAAAATAAAAGCCAACATCTCAAGAATTCCTGAGCGCATAGAATAAACTCAAAAACAAGGCTTAATTATCTGAAGCAAATTACAGTTTAAGATGCTTTCTTCCAAGCTATGCGTAGAGGTCTTACGATGAAGAGTCAGCTTTGCAAAAGAAAACACAGGATTGGTTTTTTTTTGGAGAGGTGGTGGTGGTGGCTGCGTTGGGCTCTCGCTTTCTGTGCTTGGAAGTTGCTTTCAAGCCATGGATGCCTGTCCTAACTGTGCTGCTTCCTTCTTTCAGCAGGAAAGCAGAGGACGTCCTTTTGTGATAAAACCTATCTCTTCTCCTCTCATGAAACCCTTGCTTGTATTTGTGAACCCCAAGAGCGGAGGCAACCAGGTGAGTCATTTTTCATGAGTTTGACATAGAACTTTTGATGATCTCTTGAGTACATACTTCCCAGTACTAATTAAAATAGAATTTCCAGGACCCCAAGCATTGGCAGACCACTAATTTCTCAGGACAAGGTGATTGTTGGCTTCCTTGGGCTCAGCAGAACCTGGAGATTCTATGATTTATTTCTTTACTTCCAATAAGACAGAGGCAGAGGTCCTGCAAACTACTGGCATTTTCTTTACATAGTTTAGATCATTCCAGAATATTTCTTGGTTAATGTTTCAGGGATTCTAAGTTCTTATCATTGGGAATCCCTCTACCAAGTTATCTTAATTTTTCCTATTGTAATTGAGATCCAACTACTTTGCTCCCTGTCCTCAGAGAAAAGGGATAGAGCAATCATTAACAGACACCACCAAGGCTGTAGAAAACAACACCTTCCGAGGACTTCGTCCTGTCCTTGCCCAAACCCTTTAGTAGGTGATGTGTACTTTGAGAATAAGGTGATACCTTACAAAATTTAAGTTTAGAAGTATACCTAAAGTGAAAGTGCTCTTCAAAAGACAGAATTTGTTCTAGAATTTGGGTCTGTGTTCTCTTCCTACTCTCTGAGTCTTCTTATCAATACTCTTCTGTACACTTTGGATTTCTGTGTTTTCTTTTTTTTTTTTTATTAGAAGTATATTTTCATGTGAACACTTTACATTTTGAGACAAAACTCTCTGAGGTTTCACAGTGAACAACTAGACGTTGGAAGCTCTTTTGCCACTCCATGTAAGGAATGGAGACCTGAGTTAGGATTGACTCAGTAGTCCAAATGATATTATTGTTAGTAAAGCCACTTTAGCTATAATAAGGCTTATGATTTGAAGGGAGTATTCCTCTTCTCTTTCTTCAAAATTCTTGATAACTTTCTATGCTAAGAATATGTTTCAGCATCATGGAGACCAGATAAAAGAAATGTTTTATAAGCAAAGAAGCAATTTATTTTCAACATTCTGCATTCTTTTGAGTTGCTGAGTGATGATCTTCATATTATGATTATGATGAGTCTGACTGTCAAAGGAGGAGGGACTAAGAATAGGAGAATAGGTTTCTTACAATGAGGTTCAGTTTGCCCTGAACCATGTCCCCTCTTGGGCTGGTCCTCCTATCAAGGGTTTGGGATACTGATAGGAACCATGGAACAGAACAAAGTGGATGTAATTGGCTCCATGATTTTGGCCACCTGAATGCCACATGCTAATTAGTATCAAATCTATTTTATCATGACAGTTCATATAAAAACATATTCATTAAATCATTAGAATCATTTCTCCTAGAGCACACAAAAGCTTATGAGTTACGCCTATCTTTAGATCTGACAATCCAGTTAAGACATAGCCTGTTTGTATTCAAGTCTTCGTATAAATTGCTTATGACAGGGGCTTCAGAGACTAATGATGCTTCCTATTTATTTAAATAGAAAACAGGTCAAGGATGCCTAAGTGAATTTCTAAAGGACACTTTTTTTTGTTAATGACACAAAAGAGAAAAACAGAAAAAAATTACAATTCAATGTCTTCCACTGTATGTGAGTTCTGAGTTGCAGGACTCAGACTGAAAGTGCTATGAAATTTCAGAGGCAAGATATAACTTCAAGCTGGTAGGAAATCTTTGATTTCCAGCACTCAGTACATGGCAAACAAATAATTGCGTAATAAAAAATATGAATAGAAGAACAGATGTCATGGTGGAAATTATTCACTTCAAGGACAGTGTGATGAGTGGAGTGTGTATATTAAGTTACTCGAAATGTTATTAGATAAATATTAGAATGAACCTATGAAAAACTTGGCTGAAGATTTTGGAGTGTGCAATGGCAACCACGTTTTTGCTATCTTTAAAGAATTTTAGGTTTGTGGAATCTTTTGGCTTTTGAGCAGAGGAGCAAGATGAAAAATTTAATATGCACAGATTGCTAGGAGATCCTGGTGAAGCACAGATGCTGCCTCAGTAAGTCAGGGGTGGCTCTGAATCATTGGGGTGGCCTAACAAGTGGCCTAACCTCTGCTGCCCAGTGGGCCACTCCGGCGAGGACTTACTGTGTTACCAGTAATAGAGAAAAAGATTTATTTGAATTCTGATTTTTGTCTTCTAATAATTTACTTAGTCCAGTATCTGTTTTTAGAGATAACAGATTTAGATTTCGTCCCCTTTCTGAAACTTAGTCTTAACACTCCTTTTTTTTAAACTTGCATTACTCTTCTGTTAAGTAAATACTAGATAGTATCGCCATCTGCTGGCAAGTAAAAGACCTGTAGCTTTTTTCTTACTACGCTATTACATGTATGTAATGAAAATTTTCAACACTGTATAAACAAACACAGGAACCGCTTCTATGTCCTACCTTGAAACCATAAATTTTTCTATATTTTTTTCTTTTAAACTTCACAATAATTTTTTTTCTTTTTTCAACACTTCCAAGGTAGAGACTACATTAGTAGTGCTGTTTTTACTGTAGGGATCTAGATTATTTGAGGAAACAGGCACTTAGATCAGGGACTGAAATATCTTCTTTGAACAACTCCCCCTGCAGGAAAGAGGCAGTATGTGGTAGATAGCGCTTACCGCAGTAGTGTCCCCTCCTTTGC
Organism: Aplodontia rufa; assembly: GCA_004027875.1. Taxonomy (NCBI): domain Eukaryota; kingdom Metazoa; phylum Chordata; class Mammalia; order Rodentia; family Aplodontiidae; genus Aplodontia; species Aplodontia rufa. The sequence goes on from PVKS010020661.1 coordinate 5,952, forward strand.
ATGGGAACTTTTGAGGACTAGAGAAGCAGGAGCCCTTCCTTACACTTCTGTCTGCTTTCATTTCAAAAACTATGATTCCTCTTTATTACCCCCGAACCTCTAGCATCTTTGTATTTGAGTCTTGAAAGCTTTTCTGATCCCCTTGGTGCTCCCTGGGTGCCCCCGCTCCTGTCTCCCCCACCTTCCTCTTTCATGGTCTCTTTGGACTTGCTTTATAAATTCAGGGCATGGCAGATATTCTGACACGGCATGATTTTGGCTAGCCCGTTCTGAAAGTTAAGGGCCTGAGACCCTTGTTCTTCACCCCAGTGATGTGCAGTTCAGGGCAGAGGCATGGCAGATGTTGGATCCCTGGGTCAGGAATCCTGGTCCTCATGGGCAGGGGGATGTGAGGAAGGAGTGTTCCGCCTCTGGACAGGTTCCTGCTGCTGAGCTCACACTGAGGACATGGGTTTGAACCCCAGCACCAAGTACACCACAAAGTGTCGGAGCAACGAAGGCCACATGAAAAACTAAATAAAATTGATTCTCTCCTTCTTGCTCTCTCTCCCTGTCCTTCTCTCTTAAAAAAAATCCAGCCACAAGGTCTTGTTGTTAAACCATTATCAACAGATGGATTGAAACAACCCAGCCTTGAATCTGCATCCCTCTTTCTAAATCATGATATTGGTGGAAACACAGGGGCTGCCGGACCCCAGCCGAGCCCTGGTGCTCCTGTGCTAGGCCTAGAACTTGCGTGTCTTAGCTGGACGAGTGCTGCATTGACATTTTGGTCTGACTCTCCTGATGGAAGCATTTCAGTGGCTCTTTGTTTCTCACAAACTGAAGCCCACACTTTTTAGCTCACAGGATTTAACCCACAGCTCTCTTGGGGTCTCCCATCACTGCCAGCCTCATGGTCCATGAAACTTGGCAGAATTAGTTTTCCATACCATGTCGTGTTCTTCCCCACCTTTGCGCCAGTCCTTCTTCCTGTGCTCCGCGTGGGAAGAGATGGTGAACTCTTCAGGTATCAAACCCAGGACGTCTTCGTCTACTCTCCAAACTGGTGCTTAGCTCATGTCCGCAGGGTGCTCATGCTTCTCGCTGGGCGTCTCTAGTGCAGTTTGTATTGTATTGTATGCACTCCGAGCTGCTGAGTGCAGGCGTGGACACAGCACAGGACCTGATACATATTTATTGAATACATGATGGGTTCCTTTGGTATTGTATGGAACTAATTTAAAATAATCGTTTCTTGAGCTCCTCCTCTCACCAACTTTTAGTTTCCTTAGGTTTCCTATCATATGGGCAGTTGTCTTTGGCATGATCTGGCTGATGCCCACCTGATACGAGCCAAGACTTAGTGATATGGCCCAACAGTTTGGCAGTGCTTTGATGAACCTCTGTGCTGTTTGAGCTGACCCAAGTTATCACCCGTTTTCCTCTCTGAATAATGCAGAGCTCTTCCTTCTGACAGCAAGATGATCTTGGGTTCATTCTCCCACTTCAAACTACTGGGCACATAGGGGAATGGACGATCCTTGTTTATTTCCTTCTATAACAATCCACCTGTTTGGGGGAAATTGCATTTTCCCGTAGAGATGGAAAGGATAGTCCTTTTTTACGCCCCAGGAGTACCCAGTCACGGTGTACCAAGGTCTGTGGTCAGTGAGGGAGTGTCTGTGACTCTTATTAGAATTCATGTGTAAGCCATTTTTTCATTTAGAGAAAATCAGATTCTTGCATAAGTTGCAGCCTTTTTGTTCATCACACAGCATGTGACAACAATGACCGTGCTCGGGATTTGCTTGTGAGTGACAGCTGTATGAGTGACTGAGCAGCTTTAACCCCACACTGAGAAAGAAACAAATTACTCTTTTCCCAGTGAATTAGTATTTGTCAGACCATTCGGTTCTATTTAATAAATTACCTCTATTAAAGCCCTAAAGTAGCTTATCCTAGAGGTGGCAGCAGAGTTAATGGAACTCACTTTAAACGTGTGAGTTAGATCTTTTCTTCTTTCCACCTGGTAGGATTGATTTTTTTTTTTTCAAATGCTTTTATTCAAACACTTATTTTTCCTAATGAATATCATATCTTGGAAAGAAGATTAATTTTTTAAGAAGTAATTCTATCATGCTGAATGTCAGCTCTGCTAAGGTGAGCATGCATGGCTCTGCAGGTCATTCCTGCCCATGTCCGGGGGGCATTATCCCAATAGACTGCACTGCAAATGGCACCTGTCCACGGTGTGCACCGAGCAGCTCACTAGCCTTCGCTATTACCGCCTCCGAAAGGATAAATCGAGATAATTAAGTGTTCCAACTAACACAAATTAAAAATGAGAAAACCAAAACACCGCAGACATTCACATCTTTTAGAGAAATTTTAGGTTAAGAAAAATAACCTCTCAATGCTTTTTATTTTTGTGTTTTTGAAAGGTGTTAATTACCTCGTATCACATGCCTAGCAGGAGAAGCTGAAATTGAGATGTGCACTCTAGCATAGCAAAGGTAGAAAGGAGTAATTAACATCAACAATTCACACTACTCCGGGAATCCAAAACTGAAAAATTAATTTCCTAGCAAGTCAGTTGGAAATGTTTCTATAAATCGGTTGGCCATGGAAATGACTCTTATGTTACTTATTAAACGTAAAAGATTATTGAAATAATCCCAAACACACTTGGGATCAAAGCCCAGCATGGGGAGAAAGAATATGATCCAATTTTGTTAGTATTATGTTTCTAAATCTGTTTGTGTTTGACAGGGAGCAAAATATGCCCCTTGGTGAAACTGAAGGATTTCTGGTAATAATTACCAATAAAATGTTATTCCTAAAATTATAGCAAGCACATGGTAAAGCAGAACTTTTAAATTACAGGTTTAGATGATACATGGAACAGAAGCCCTGCATTGGCCTCAGTAACAATTGGCATAACAATGTGATAATTATAAACTGCAGTTTAGCCCTCACACCATCCAGTGTAATTTAATGAACAGATTAGCATAGAGCAAAAAAGAAAGGGACTCACATTTACCAAGGTCTATTTTGTGTCACATACTGTGCTAGATATGTAACTACTCCCGAATCACTTAATTCACATAATCACCCTGGAAGGTAGACCTCCCTTCTGGTTTATATACTGCATTTCCGCAAGGTTGAAGTGCTCATGACTACCCAGGCAGAACTCCCAGTTTAGTTCTGACTCAGATGTCATGCTTTTTCTATCACATTGGGATGACTCTTAAATACAGCAGATTAGATACAAATTTAGGAATGTTTTAGGAAGGAGCAATCATGATATTCATTAAAGATAACAAACTCTGACTAACTGACCAAATGTTATTTGCTATATGGTTAATAAAACGAGGTGTCCTGTTTAATTTTAAAGCTCTTTTAGTACTAACAAAAAGATCATTCATTTCTTTTTGCATAGTCCTTTTAAGAGATGATCTCCAAAACTACTTTTCGTCTTTCTTCATGATCATCTCTAAACATGTCACATGTTACTTAAAACCCTTCAAAAACTTTCATGTGAGAGAAAAGTTGTTTTAAACTGACACAGACATAGCTTTTGAAAAAGTGTCAGTAAAATATAATCTTGCTAACTAGGTACAGTTTTATATGACTTTTTTATATAAAATAAGTATATTCCCATTGACCTTTGCTTCTGTTAGAAAAAAATGAGACATGCTTAGCTAATATTGCATGCTATGCAATAATAATCTGTGCAGAAAAGTAAAAATTAATGTTACATTGCATATGCTGAATTAACCTGGGTGAGTTTTCACACATTAGACAATGGTGGTAAAGTTCCATTCATTAAGTGCCTGTTACAGATCAGGCACTATGTGAGCTCCTCAACCATTGCAATTGATCCTGGCAACCAGTTTGTGAACGAAGCATCATTATCTTTATATAAAAGAGAAGGGAGATTGAATTTAATGAAATTAAGAACCTTGCCCAGAATTACTCATGTTAGATAAACATCTCACTTAGCCATTCAACCTACATATATCTGCGACTGAAGCTCATGATTTGAATTACTTTTCTACACTTTATAATTAAATATTATTACAGAAAATTATTTTTTCTCATTTTTGTAACATGGGAAATTTCTATTACTTTCATTTTTATTTTTCCTCTACAGGGAACCAAAGTCCTGCAGATGTTTATGTGGTACCTGAATCCCCGGCAAGTCTTTGATCTGTCCCAGGAAGGGCCAAAAGATGCGTAAGTCTGGAGTACCCTCCAGGGCCCATATATATTTTAGGCAAGAGAGAACTTTCTGATTTGGGGGGCGAGCGCTATTATTTGATTACCTTATGAAATATTTTCTGACCATCTCTCATCTGCTCTTGTAGCTGTACTTTCCACCCTTTAGAACTTTATCCGATTCCCCTCTTACTCATCCTGGAGTGAGTTTCCTTCAGAACTTGCTTCTCAATTGTTGACTCATTGAACACTTATAGGTGCTTGCTCTTGTGTGTGCAACCATGGAGGATTCACAGCAGACTGTGAACTGAGAAAGGACCCAATGCTCTGCTTATGCATGTCAACTTTGGAGGTGTACACTAGTGGTGTTGTGGGTTTATCTCTGAGGACAGCAGCAATCTTTGATTTGGAGGGTGTGTGTGTGTGTGTGTGTGTGGGTGTTTGAAGGGGAGATTGGCTGATGAATTGATTATACCTGTGGTCTCTAAACCGACATGGGAGAAACATTTAAATTCTTGCCCAATCCATTTTCTGAGTTTCTCAGAAATCTCACCTTCCTTTTTTGTTAGAAGGTTGAAAATCAAGTCCAAATGAGGGTGACTGTACCTGGTGGTGAAGAGCAGGGACACTTCTGCTGTTGTCTTATTCCCTGTTTTAAATCCATCTACTAATATAGTTCTCTTGCTATCTGATTAACATTTGAACATAAAGATTACCAGTTTTTTTTAAATAAGTAGCAATATCATAGGCAAAGAGATGTCAGCTCCAATGATTTCTAAGGAAATAGTATTTCTTTTTTTTTTTTTTTTAAGAGAGAGGGACAGTGAGAGAGACAGAGAAAGAGAGAAACAACTTTATTTAGTTTTTCACATGGCCTTAGTTGCTCTAACATAACACTCAGTTGTGTACATGGTGCTGGGGTTTGAACCTGGGCCCTCATGCTTACTAGGCAAGTGCTGAAACTGCTGAGCCACCGCTCCAGCCCCAAGAAATAGTATTTCTGCATGAATGAGTAAATTATATATTTTAAACATGCAGGAGGACAGGAATTATGAAACTTAAATTTCTGTCATTCCACAAGTCTATGCCTTGCTTTGCCACTAGAGTTTGCTGTAAGACTTCTTTAGTTTTTCCGTATTTGGTTGTTCTAAGGCAAACCTGATACCCTGGCTTGTGTCCTTTCAGATGTTTACTTTTCTTAAGACTTTATCATTTCAGTTAGACCTTAGGTAGATGTGATACGGATCACCCTAGAAAGCATGAAAGGACAGGAAATATTTTCAGAGAAGAAAACATCATTTTACTTGGGTGGTGTTTTCTAGAGCAGAGCCACTTAATAAGCAGGTGATCTGCAGGGACAGCATCACTGCATCTTCTTGAGAGTCAGCAGGAAAGAGAACATGGTCCAACCTCCGCAGGCAAACTCACACTGAAGGAAAATCAATAAATCTTCCCCACTTGAACTGGGAGAGGAAACGGGGCTGGGCATGAGTTGGTTGAGTGACTTGTGTGTGTGGTCATAGTGATAATGGGGAATTCTCTCCATTTCTCTCTTAAAAAAAAAACAACAAACTTGCGCTGGAGCGGTGGCTCAGTGGTTACGACACTTGCTTTGTATGTGTGACTACATGGGTTCAAACCCCAGCACCACGCACGCAGTGAAGTGTCCAAGCAATGAAAGTCCATGAAAAACTAAATAAAATTGATTCTGTCTTTCTCTCTTTCTCTCTCTGTCTCACTGTCTTCTCTCTTAAAAAAAAAAAAAAGAAAACTCACTAGAATTAAGAGTTGGAATATAAGTTTAAAAATAAGTCATTCCAGGAAAAGCTAATAAAATATTAGAAGGAGGCAATAAGAGGTATTGACTACCAATTAATGCTGATTTTCTTTAAGAAAGGAGAAGAGAGTTGGGCACAGTGGCATATACCTGAAATCCCAGCATCTTAGGAGGCTGAGGCAGGAGGATCACAAGTTCAAAGCCAGCCTCAGCAACTTAGGCCCTAAGCAACTTAGCAAGACCCTGTCTCAAAATAAAAATATTAAAAGGGGCTGGGAATGTGGCTCAGTGGTTAATCACTCCTGTTTAAAAATAAAAAGAGGAGAGGAAAGAATGACCGGAAAAGAAAAAGGAGAAGAAAACAAAAGAAGTCAAAAACTAAAAAGAAAAAATAAACGTGGGTTGACATGATAATGAGAATCTAGGACAGCCCCAAATCCCGTTTAGTGTTGGTCCTTTAGAAATGCTGTTTGCGTCCATGGCTGGTGCAGCTGCTGGGTGAGTCCCCCTGTGGATGTGTGGCACTGGTTTTGATGGTATTGCATCCTTCTGAGTTTGCGTCTTCTCCAGTGGATGCCACCTTCCCCGGGGAGTCCTGGTTTTCTCCTTGCTATAGGCAGTGCTGTGTTCTTCTACTTACTATTCTTCTATTTCCTCGACAGGCTGGAGCTGTATAGGAAAGTACCCAATCTGCGAATTCTGGCCTGCGGTGGGGATGGAACGGTAGGTCCTTGGAAGAGAATCCACTTCGGTCCCTTCTTTTTTTTTTTGGTTTTCCACCTGATTCTTTTCTTTCTTCATTTCTAGTCTTCTCAGCTCCCTAAAATAAATGAGACTCCCTTGTGAATCATACCCCATAAGGCTTAGAGAGGCCTTTGCTATTGACCTTTCTAAAGTCACCTCCCTCATCCAATATATTATATATTCCATAAGATAAGGATGCAGGAGTATCACTGAAATGAAGAATGTAGGCAGCGAAAGCCTTTTAAAAATATAAACAGGTATTTGCATTTATTATTTTAATAATTATTATTTTCTTTTCCAAACTAATATATATAAAAACAAAATTGTACATATTAATGGGGTGATGTTTAGATACATGTGCACATTGTATAATGTTTAAATGAGGTTAAACATATCTATCTCTCCAAACATTTATCATTCATTTATAGTGAAAACATTCAAATACTTTCTCCTAAGTTTTTGAAACATATAGTATGTTATCTACAGAATTTGTTGCTCCTGACTGTAGCTTAGTACCCACTGATCACTCTTTCTCCATCCCTCTCTCCCTCTTGCAACTACAGTTGTACTCTCAGATTCTATGAAGTAGCCTGTTTTTGATTCCACATATGAGTGAGAACATGTGGAACTCGTCTTCTGTGCCTGGCTTCTTTCACATAAACATGATAATCTCCAGTTCCATCCATGTTGTTGCAAATGACAGGATTCCATTCATTTTGTGGCTGGAGGATATTGCATGCTGTACATTTATCAAATTTCTTTAATCATTAATCAGGCTGTTTCCACCTCTTTGCTATTTTGAATAGTACTACAGTGAATCTGCCTGCTGAGGTCACATGCTGATTTCATTTCCTCTGAGTAAATATTCATGGGTGGGAATGCCGAATTATATGGTGATTTTTAACTTCTTGCAGAACTTCCACTTTGTTTGTCCATAAGGGTTGTGTTAGCCAACCTTTTTGTTATTGTGACCAGAAGACCAGACAAGAACAATTTTAGAGGAGGAAAAGTTTATTTGGTGTTCATGGTTTCAGAGGTTTCAGTCCATAGACACTCAACTCTGTTGCTCTGGGCCAGAGGTGAGGCAGGATATCACGGTGGAAGAGGATGGTGGAGGAGAGCAGTTCAGGACATGGCACCAGGAAGCAGAGAGAAAGAGAGAGATGTGCTCACCAGGACATAATACAAACTCCAAAGGCATGCTCCATGGGATCTGTCTCCTCCATATGTACCTTATCTGCATGCTGCTACCACCCAGTTAATCCATACCAGCGGATTAATCCACATATCCTTACAACTCTCATAATCTAATCATTTCATTTCTGATGGTTCTTGCATTATCTTGTACATGAACTTTGGGTGGACACTTCCTATATAAACAAGAATGGCCATGCCAGTTTACATTCCCATGAATAATGTGCTAGGGTTTCCTTTTCTGCATGTCCTCACCAGCACTTGTGATCTTTGCTTTTTTAATAATGACTATTTTTACTGGGGTGAAGCACTATTTCACTGTGGCTTTGATTTATATTTCCCTGATGATTAATGATGTTGAATATTGTTCATGTACCTGTTGGTCATTAGTATGCCTTCATTTTAGAAATCTCTAATTAGGTCTACTCCTTATTTTTTTAAATTAAGGAGATGAGTTGTTATACAATCATAAAAGTGTATAAAATAACATCATGACATACTTTTGATTCTAAACCATAGTTAGCCCCGCATCACCAAACCCTAGTCTCTTCATTCTTCTATATTACCCTCTATAATTGTTAAAATGTCCATACATATGTGTATATATACAGATATATATATACATATATATATATATATATATATATATATATATATATAGATTGTGAATTTTCCTGAATTAAATGATTGCATAAGAATTATTTGATTATTTGACTTCTTGGGGGGGAGTAAAGAGTATACTACATTGCTTATTGTCTCCCTAGATCCTTTCCAATCTTCCCTTCCCTCCCCCATTCCCTCCCCAGCCTCTTCCCTCTCCCCCTGCCCAAATGTCTATGAATTCCCTAGATTATGTGTTGCTCTGCCCTTTTGGGGGCCAATACATGAGTTTGATTACTTTTTCACCCAAGTTCTAACATCCACAAATGAGGGAAAACATTCAACCCTTGACTCTGTGGGTTTGGGGTTATCTTTGCTCAGAATGATTTCTTCCATTACCATCCATTTACCTTCAAAGGCCTCAATATCATGGTTTCTAATAGCTGAGTAGAACTCCATTGGGCATGTATGTATGCATATGTATGTATGTGCATATATATATTTGTATTTGCTGAATAGGCTGTGTGTATGTGTGTGTGTGTGTGTGTGTGTGTGTGTGTGTATAATCTCACAGCTTTTGGTTCCATTCATCCAGTGAGGGGCATCTGGGTTGATTCCATACTTCAACTTTTGTAAATTGAGCTGCTTTGAACATCGATGTAGCTGTGTTGCTGTGTGTTGATATTAACTCCTCTGGGAAAATACCCAGAAGAGGAATTGTTGGGTCATATGGTGGATCCAACTCTGTTTTTTGACAAGTCTCCACACTGCTTTCCAGAGCAGCTGTACCAGTCTGCAGTTCCACCAACAGTATCCTAGTGTTCCTATCTCCCCACAACACCTCCAGCATTTGTTACTGTTTATTTGTATTCTTCATCTTTGCCAGTCTGACTGGAGTGAGGTGAAATCTTAATGTAGTTTCCATTTGCATTTCTCTGATTACTAGTGATTTAGAACACTTTCTCATGTATTCATTGGCTTGCTCAATGTCCTCTGTTGAGATGTTTCTATTTAGCTCTCTGGCCCATTTATTGATTGGGTTGTTTGTGTTTTTTATATCAAGTTTTTTGAGTTCTTTGTAAATTTTGGATATTAATCCCCTACCAGAGGAATCACAAGACATGATTATTTCCCATTCTGTGGGTTCTCTTTTGACAGTTTTGACCAATTCCTTGGCTGAGCAAAAGCTCTTTAATTTAATGGCATCCCACTCATTAAATCTTGACTTTAATTCTTTTGCTTTGGGAATCTTATTGAGGAAATTGATGCCCACTATCATATGCTAGAATGTTGGTCCTAATATATCTTCTAGCATTTGTATGGTAGCTGGTTTAATTCCTAGTTCTTTGATCCATTTTGATTTGATTTTTGTGCAAGGTGAGAGACAAGGATCTAACTACTTGCACATGACTGTCCAGTTTGTCCAGCACCATTTGTTGAATAGGCTGTCTCTTCTCTGTGTTTTATTTTGGGCCTTTGTCAAAGATCAGATGTTTAAAGACTTGTGGGTTTATCTCAGAGTCTTCTATTCTACTCCATTGTTCTTCATTTCTATTTTGAAACCAGTGCCGTGCTGTTTTGTTACTACATCTCTGTAGTATAATTTTAGATCTGGTGTTGTGAAACCACCTGTTTCATTTTTCTTGCTTAGTAATGTTTTAGCTATTATGGGTTTCTTGTTGTTCATTTTTTAATTGAGATATTTGTTTTCTTTCTATTGAGTTTTCTAATTCTTATTAATTCTGGATGTGTACCTTGGTGTCAGATGTATAGTTTGCACATACTTTCTCCCGTTCTATTAGTTGTCTCTTCACTTTGATGACGGTTCCTTTTGCTGTGCAGAAGCTTTTTAGTTCAGTTCAATCCCTTTCTATTTTTGTCTTTTTTTCTAATGCTTTGAGATCTTGTCTGAAATATCCTTGCACATTCCAACATCCTGAAGTGTTTCTTTTACATTTATAGTAGTTTCATATTTTCAGGTCTTACATTTTAGTCTTTAATTCATTTTTACTTTATTTTTGTAACTGAAAGAGGTGGTGGCTTATTGTTTTTTTTCTGTATGTGGATACCCAGTTTTCTCAGCACCCTTTAATGAAGAGATTATCCTTTCTCCAGTGTATGTTCTTATAAACTTTTTTTGAAGATTGGTTGTAGATGTGTGGATTTACTGCTAGGTTTTATTCTGTTCCATTGGTCTATGAGTCTAGTTTTATGCCAGTGTCATCCTTTTTTAATTCTAGAGCATTGTAGTGTAATGCTTCCTTCTTCATTATTTTTGCTCATGATGTCTTTGACCTATCCCATCATCTATCTTGGAGAATGTTCCATGTGCTGGAAGTATGAGATGGAATGGGCTCAGGTGTCTGCTAGGTCCATGTGCTCTATGGTGCAACTGAACTCTGCTATTTCTTCGTTGGTTTTTTGTCCAGATGATCTATCTATTGTTGAAAGGGACATTAATTAGTGCCCTCTACTGCTATTGTATTACAGTCTCTCCCTTTCTTTAGATTTAATAATAGTTGCTTTATATATTTGGGTTCTTTGATATTGGGTGTATATATGCTTAGAATTTATATTTCTTCTTGCTGAATTAACCCTTTAATCATTATATAATGACTTTCCTTATCTTTTTATTGCTTTTGATTTAAAATCTGTTTTATGTGATGTAAGTATGTCTACTCTTTCTTTTGGATTCCACTTGCATGAAATATCTTACTCTATCCCTTTATTTTCAGTCCTTGCATGTCCTTAGAGATGCAGTGAGTTTCTTGTAAGATACATATAGTAGGGTCTTGTCTTTTAATCTGTATATTCTTCTGCCTTTAATTAGAAATTTTAATCCATTTGCATATAAAATAATTATCAATAAGCAAGGTGTTATCATCGTCATCATCATCAATTATTGTTTGGCAGTGCTGGGGATTGAACCTAGCGCCCTTAGCGTGCTAGATAAGAGTTCTATGACTGAATCATACCCTCACCTCCCAGATAAGGTGTTAATAGAGTCATTTTTATAAGTTTTTAAAAAATTAAATTATAGTTCCTTTCTTTCTTACTCTTCTATAGTCTTCTTTTTGTTTAAGTGATTTACTTTAGTAGTGGATTTTAATTTCTTATTATTTTCTTATATAGTCTATTATAAATTTTGGCTTTGTGGTTACAATGAGGCTTACAGAAACATCTTTTGATTATAAAAACCTATTTTGAAATAGCTTTCAAATTGTAACTTAATGTGATCCATAAACATAAGAAAGGAAACAAAAGATATACTAATAAAAACTTCACATTTGTACTCCTCACATTCTGTATTTTTGATATCCCATTTTACCGCTTTTTGTATTGCCTCTCTCTTAACATATTAATGTAAGTACTATATTTTGATTGTCTTGATTTTTAGTCTTCATATTAAAACATGATTGGTTTGCTCACTATGCTTACAATACTAGATATCAGAGCATTCTGTATTTGTATTGTCACTTTTATTAGTGAGTTTTCTACCTTTCAAAATTTTATTCTTATTAACACCTTTTTCTGAAGAATTCCCTTTAGTATTTCTCATAGACTGGCAGATCTTTTGGGGATATATTCCCTCATTTTTTTGTCTGAAAATATCTTTATCTTTTCTTCATTTCTTGAGGAGAGCTTTGCTATGTACAATGTTCTTGGCTGAAACTTTTTTTAAGTTTTATTTGTTTTTGTTTTCCTCTTCAGTACTCTGAAAATCTCTTGCCATCTCTCCTGGCTTACAAGATTTCTGTTGAGATCTCTACTGTCAGGAGAATTGGGATAACTTAGTGTTACTGATCTCTTTTCTCTTGCTGCCTTGGGAATCTTCTCTTTAATCTTTTATCTTTGAGAATTTGATTATAATGTCTTGGGGTTGACTTGGATGAAGTGAATCTGACAGGGTATTTGTGTCCTTTTCTAAGTTTGAGAAGCTCTCATTATTATCTCTTTGAGTGTGCTATCCTTTGTCAGCCCCCATTTCCTCTTGAACTCTAATAACCCAGATATTTGCCCTTTTAGCCCTGTCTCAAAGTTCCCATGCGCGTTTTTCATTCCTCTTCCTCATTTTTTCACTTCTAACCATGTACTTTCAAATAGGCTGCCTTTGAACTCAGTGATTCTTTCTTCAGTTTGTTCTGTCATGCTATTGAGATGACATTGGGAAGCTGTGTGAATTCCACTCAATGTAGTTTTCAGTTCAAAGATTTGTTTGCGAAATTGTTTCTGTTAAGTTTCTCTGTTGGAGTATTGCATTGTTTCTCTGTCTTTTCATGAAGGTCATTGAGTTTCCTTCAAACAGCTATTTTAAATTCTGAATTTAAGTGTTCATGCACACTGGTTACTATATGGTCAGTTCCTTGTTTTGATCGTTATGTTCGGTCATGTCTTAAAAATTCTTGCTGCTTGTTGTGTGTTGTCATCTGGGCATTGAAGGTTAGGTATGTATTCCAGTCTTCGTAATTTAACATTGTTCTTTTCTTTCCAGAAATTCTAAGCAGGTTGCCTGTTTTCTCTGAGCCTGTGGTCTCTTATGCAATTTCAGCACTAGATGGCACCCTAAGTCCAGGATTTTTTCAAGTATACGGTCAGTATATTGTCATTGTTTCAACACCAGAGGGCAAACCAGGTCCAGGTTTATTCCAAATCCACGGTTGATGTGATGTTCAGTGTGAATCAGCGGACAAGGTAAAAAGGGTAGCCCACGCCTTTCCCGAGGGTTGGGGTAGGCCTGGATTATTTATCCACAATCACTGGCCTGTGGTTGAGAGAGATCAGCCTCAGGTTCTTGTACTGTGTCTACGGGTGATACTGACTTTATTTATTTATTTATTTATTTATTTATTTTAAAGAGAGAGGGACAGTGAGAGAGACAGAGAAAGAGAGAAACAACTTTATTTAGTTTTTCACATGGCCTTAGCTACTCCAACACTTAGTTGTGTAATGGAAGTCTGATGGACTGATGACTGTGTGTCTCTGCCAGCACCAGTGCTATTCCAGAGCTTCTGTCTGCCAGCAGTCGTCTGGGGATAGAGGCTTAATATTTGCCCACTGTTAGATTTCACTAGCCTGACACTGAGTTCTAAGGCAAAGTCCTGGGATAGCTACCCTGCCTCACCCTTAGCATATGGAGTCTTGTTCCACACTGTGCTGTCCACGGCTGGGGTACTGCTGGTGAAGCAGCACAAAGGCTAATGCTCAGAAGGTGCGTGCCCAGCTGCACAGACCTGTACACTCTCAGGGGTTCCCAGGACCATGCAGCAACAGGGCAGTGATGGGCAACCAAAATGAGACTGTTCCACGAGGGCTTGAATCTCTGTCTAGTGCAGGAACAGGTCTAGAGACTACATCTGTGAGTGATGGCCTAGGGACAGCTGTGCTACTTGAGATGAAGGATCGGGTGGCGGAAACAGTCTCCTGGCCACCAGGGCTGATGCTAAGCTGGGTCACATCTGAGTCTCACAGCATAGGAGCCTGTGCAGTCTTGGTGGGGGGTCACCCCAGGCTACCCCAACGCAGGCAATGATGCAAGACAAAACTTGAGTCTGTCTCTCTGGTGTCTAGGTCCCTGCTTGATGTCAGAGCAGGGCTATCGGCTCTACCTGCAAGCTCTGTCATAGTTATGGGTCCTTTGGTTTCTGCCCTATTGGGTCTCACCATGGTGGGTCTGGCGCTCAGCTCCCGGATAAAGTCCTGTGGTAGCTTTTGTGCCCTGGCTGCAGGTGGTATCTTGCTTCACCGTCTGCTGGCCAAGGTTGGAAAGGAGGGTGATGCAGTCAGCTGCCTGGATGATGCAATTCTGGTGGCTCAGTTTGTGGGTTGACCTGCGGGTAGCAGTTGTGGGGCTTTGTCCAGCATCTGGTTTTACTCTGATGGGTCTGGTACTGAGTTTCAGGTCTAAGGTACCGGCTTAATTCCCTTTCCCTCCCCCAAGTAGGACATGCCCTTTTACATACAGCTTGGAGTTAGGCGAGACGTGATGTAGGTAACTCTTTCCTTCCTACTTTCCATCTTCAATGCATATTTTGTTTTTATTTTACTAAAATTGGGCACTACTTTCTCTCATCTGAATTCTTAGCTCTTGTGGACGTCGTTTGGCACGTGAGTAGCTGTTCAAATCAGCAAGTGTGTGGGAGACAGTCGAAGGAGGATCTTAGCTGCCATCTTCATTTATTTGTAACAATTATTCATAATTAGCAAGGAGAAATATATGGATATACTTGAATTATTGCATTTTTTCTAGTGGCAGTAAAACAATAACCAAAACAAATGTTGGTTTGCCTTAGATACTATTAATTGGTTTCATTTGTGTTCATTTTCGGGGGACACATGGAATTGGGTTACAGCTTACTATCTTGAATATATTTTCCCCCTTTATTTTGATTCAATTGTTTCTCCATTTTCCTCTACTTCTGTTGATAGAGATGAGAATCAAGACACACTGTCTTGCCCGGTGAGTTTTTCTTTTGAATTCAGAGTTTAATTTTTTTTTTAGGATCTAGGATTATATTATGAACTATCTTTGGTTTTTCTTTAATTTCCGTAATTAGAATGTTTCATTCTCAAAGGTAGCCACAAAATCTCCACCGTAATTTCCTCTTATGGCACGAAAGCACTTAATAAAGCTTCAGATTCACATTATATGCTAATGAATGCAAGTGGAGAACATAGAACAGTGATTTCATTGGTCCCTCAAGATACTTGGTGAAGATGAAAAACATTTTTTTTTCAGTTGGAAAAATAGTGTTTACCGCTCTTCAAGGTTCATAACACAAATTGTTAACTCATAAAATTCATTATTAAGTCTTACTGCATAGAAGAAAAACCTAACTTTGTTTAACCTAGCATTTTGCAAAGTGTATTTGCTCATAGAATTTTATCTCTCACAATGCCAATTAAATTTCAGTTGGTTCTAGTATTCTAGAGATATTTATGCTAGCATAGTGGTAAAAAGAGTGTCATCTATTTCCTCCTCATCCTAAATGTCACAGCAGACTCTCCTGTAACAAAATGCAGGTTAACAAGAAAAGAAGAATAATGAATTTATTTACTTAACGCATTATGTGACAGAAGAGCCTTTAAACAGAGTTTAAAGATGAGAAGTCCCAGGGGAAATTATTGGCCTTTAAGCTTAAATTTGATGGAGAATGGAAAGCTGGGTAGAAATGCGATTGGACATCAAGGGTCTGATCTGACTGTCATGGGCTGAAGGTGGAGCCCAGCAAGGGCAGGATGCTCATACACCTGTTAGCTTCTCTGTGTAGTTTCTTCCTCACTGGTGTAGGACAGAATCCGTTTGGGAGGAGTCTTATTATCAGACAAGTTAGGTCAATTTCTTCTTGGCCAGCTCCTAACAAGAAAGGTGGGAAGGTTAAAGTAATATTTTTAGTTTTTATGGCTTCCTTTGGGGAAAAAAAAAGGTTCTGGTTTCTCTGACCTACCTTGGTAAAGAGCAATTCTGATTTCTGTGACTCACTGTGGAAGAAAATGAGGGAGGAGAGACAGAAGTGCAGGAGAAAGCCAGAGAGGAACAGACACCTTCACTTTTGAGGCTGTTCTAGTATCCTTCAGTTCAGAGCCCTCAGTGAGCCCAAGATACACCCAGAGATTTGGAGATTATGAAGGTACTGGTGGCTTCAAGAAAGCAGTTAATAGAGTGTCTTGGAAAGAATCCAGAATGATAGTGAGACTTGGTGCAATTCTAGTGAGCTTCTAATGAGGCCAGTTACAGTGTCCAGTGTCTGTGGGCTCTTGCATGCCACTGTTTTCCTGCTCTGTGGACACACAGGTGCTCGGGCCCTGCTTCTGAAATTCCATCTGGTCTTTTCTAGCATCTTCTCATCAAATACCATGATTAATGGGCATTTCGCAAGGCTAAACATTTGTTTTTATGAGCTAAGTGCTTTCTCGTCTCAGGGCCTCTTGTCTATGTCACTAATTTCAGCGTTCACCCCTTCCATGTATCATACGATGCCCAGTTGTTTACACTTTAGTCTCCGCGGTCACTTGCCATAGACACTGTAAGGAAAGAGGCAAATGAAGGAAAGCAGAGAGAGGAGAGCGGAGGCTCAACAACAGCTCAGGTTTATGCGGGAGAAATCTGTGGAGGGGCCCCAGTGCAGTCTGCCACTGACAGCTTTGGGTAGGTATAGAAGGAATGAGGGGAACGGGGGCCAAGATTTGAGCTTTCTGATTAAAGCAGAAGTTTTGGTAGAGTGTGATTTTTCTGATAAGGTCCCTGAGTCAATAGGTTCTGATAGGGGTCCGAGTCAGTAGATTTCAAAACAGTGAATAGGGAATTTGCTGTCTGGCTCACATGAGTGATTTCTGGTAATTTTCCATCTCCATCAGATACACCTAAAATAAAGGTGGTGTATTCACCTTTAGAATT
This sequence comes from Aplodontia rufa, assembly GCA_004027875.1. Classification (NCBI taxonomy): domain Eukaryota; kingdom Metazoa; phylum Chordata; class Mammalia; order Rodentia; family Aplodontiidae; genus Aplodontia; species Aplodontia rufa. The sequence continues at coordinate 22,862 of PVKS010020661.1, forward strand.
GGTACAGAGTTCTGAACCATGATATCTGTCAGTACTGGCACCTGCTATTCAATTACTCAGAATCTAAACTTCACTAAGATCAATTTCATGCCAGACTTTTAACAAAAAGTTAAAATTGTTAAAAGTGGACTTCATTCCAAAAGAATGCCAAATTTCTAGATAATAAACAATACTTTGTATAGTTGCACTAATGTGGTTAAGGGTTAATGTATCCTTATCGTAATCAGTCAAAAATATTCCATCTCAGATTCCTACCTGAGTCTTGTCACCACTCTGGCAGAATCCTGACGGTGTCTACAGTGACAGATAGGCTCACTAACTGAGGGCTGAATACCTTATGTCAAATATATAACTGACACTCTAGAGAATTGCACTCCACTTCCCTAAAGCCAGCAGGTTCTCTTCACAAATCAACTGGGCGGCCTCTTCTTTCTGTACATTTAGCCACCACCAAAGTGAAAGTTTTGTATTCTAAATGAATAAGGAAAAAAATATCAAACCCATACTGTGGTAAACATTTCATAAACCACATCTAGTTTTCACAAAACACCTTTTTTTTTTTAACAAAATAAAATAAAATCTGGTGTTCTGGTTTGTATTTGTTGTGAACGTGCCAATGAAAGTCCCAAGTCTACATTCCATTTCAAAACAAAGCTCATACCTTGATTTTTTCTTGATTTCTTTTGTGTTAACATAAAACACACTTCTATAAGTGGTAACTGTAAGCTCTAAAGTGCATTAATTAGAATACCAGAATGAAGAATGGTCGTTTAGCCATCTGTCCCTTGGTTTCCAGTGGGGATGATTTCCAGTTCTTCCCATGGGCTCCCCGCTGCCCTGTCACCCAGATCCCTGTGTGAGTGGCATAGTATTTACATGGAACTTCCCGTACATCTGACCTCGTCCCTAGACCACTGTCAGCACCTGATTCAATCTAAATGCTGTATAAATAGTTGTTGTCGTATTATTTAGGCAATAATGGCAAGAAAATGCGCACATGTTCAGGACAGACACAATTTTATTTTCAAAAGGTTTTAATGCACAGTTTGTTGAATCCTCAGATACAGGACCCCTGAACCCGCAGGGCTGGCTGTATTCCGATTTTCTTTCAGAGCGGGGAACATTGTCCTTGTTCTCCTTTGGTTTCTCTGTCGCCGTGTCCTTCACTTTTCTACTACGTACACCACAAGGCAGCGCGACGTGCATCTGTTCTTTTGGGAGAAAATGTCAGTTCGCTGTCGCCCGCATCCCTCAGCCACGGCTAATGTTAGCATACTGAAGAAGGAAAATATTGCTCATAATGTTGCTAAAACTGAAAACGGACAGGTGGTGGCAGCATTGGCCAGCTGCTGCGGCGGGGCCGAGGCGGAGGACCTGGTGTTCTCAATCTGTCGCACTTGCTTTTCTTAAAGAAGAAAAGAAGGGATTCTGCAAGCTGGAAAATGATTTGGCCCGATCGAGATGACTTTCTCCAGTTCTGGGGAAAATATGCCAAGTGCTGTGTGTTGCGCTGAATTAAATAAGTTAATGGAAGGGGTGCTGGGTGAGCTAGGGATGGTAAAGCCCCGGCAAAGGGAGCAGCTGCCCCGGAGTCTCTGTCTGCAGTCAGGAATTCCAGTAGGAACAGATTTCTGATTGCATGAAGGCAGAGCTTCAGTAACAGCTTTGGGGCCTCAGGTCTTTTTTTTTTTATATATATATAGTTTTTGCTCTTATAAGGATAAAGACAGATTATTATCCAAGATCCTTTATTTCTCCTGCCATTGTAGGTATGTTAGTGTCCCTTCTCTTTTCTTATAGTCCATTGTACTTTAGGGTAGTATGGCTTTGTCTGTTATTTATAGTCTTCAAAAGCAAAGCTGCTTGAATTGGTGGCAGCCAAAGGTGAGGCTGATTTGAAAACTTAGGGCTCAGTTTTTCTTTAACTGGAGTGAAAGGAAGTGGGGATGTTGCTTATAGGAAGGAGGAAGAAAAATACAGGTGAATCCTAGTAGCTAAAGTTCCTTGAGCATTTCTTCTTTGTGAGGCACATGCTAAACCATGTCTACCCATTTCTTGATTGGTTAAAGTAACACTAATAAAGCAGGATTTTTGGGAGGAGGCTGGATTCTCTGCTCCCACTGGTAAATGGAATTTGGGCTGCAGATTTCTGCAGCTGAAATACTATTAGCATCTACTCAGTTAAGAGCTGGGATTTCCCCCCCATTACTGTTTTTTTTTTTTTTTAAGACAGAGAGACAGTGAGAGAGAATTAATTTTTATTTAGTTTTTCATATGGCTTTCATTGCTCCGACACTCAGTTGTACTGGGGTTTGAACCCACGTACTCGCGCATGCCACTCAAGCACCCTAACTGCAGAGCCACTGCTCTAGGCTCCCCGACCCCCACTACTATTGAACAGTTCATTGCAGCTCTTGGTGTGGAAGCACACCTGGGAATTCGGTGCTAATCTTCTCCTGGGTTCCTGTCCCATGAATTTGAAGAATAAGAATCACAAGAGAAGAGTAGATGGAGTAGGATTTATTTGAGGAAAGAGAGCAGAGGGGTACCTGGAAGCAGGATACTGTCTTTGTGTACTGAGCCTGGGTTTATATTGGTTTTGGGTATGGACATTAATTAAAATCTATGTAAAACAGGCATTGAAACTGAGCACCAAAATCATTGGTTAAAATCTATGGAAAATAGTAGCAAATCTTTCCTACTTCCCATGTGTGTTCACCCCCACTTTCAGGTCCCCCCAACAAACGAGTTGCTCCCACAGGTGAGCCTCGTGGTCTTTTGCATTTGTAGGCCCTGAGAATGCCCTTCAATCTCTCTCTACTGGTTAGCTTCCAGGTGTGGCTGAATGGCCCCGTCCTGGGTCCTGACTGCCTGGCCATTTTACTATCTATCCTAATCTCTTTCCTCAGGAGCAGGCACTATTGTTATTCTTATTTCACAGATCAGGGAGCAGCAGACTAATTTTGCAGTGGCTCGGGGCTGCAGTCCCGGTGGGGCTCAGTCTTGTCCTGCCTTAGGCAGCCTTCTGAGGGTGCTGTTACTAAGTGCTTGTGATGTAGCTGTTGTAAAAAGCTCTTCAGGGCTGTGCCCTGGTGGAAAGGGACAGACCCGCCTCCGCCTGAGGATTATCAGCCTAACTTTGGTTGTTCATGAGAGAAAATCCAGAAGAAAAAAAAAGTGTGTGCTATAAAAGGTGGAAGGATAGTGACGTCATGGTGAAATACAAGATTGTCTGTGTTCAGGGAAAGATTGAATATATGATTTCTTCAGTACTGCAAAATGGAGATGGGAAAAATGTTTTCCACTTTGTAAAGCAAAACACCTGTATATTCAAATCAGCACTATCTTTTCCTGCGCTCTTAGGCCAAGTATAGGAAGAGAGGAGAGGTTGAGAAAGCCACAAGCCCTGAGGGCTCCCAGGGAACCATAGCTCAGTGTCACTAGGATTCATGACAAGCCCACCCCCACCCTCTGAGAAAACAAATAGGAGCAGAGCCCAGGAAGATCTGGATGAGGGGTAGGCTACAAGCTAGACAGAGGACTCTAGAAGATAACAGCACAAAGTCATAGGAAACATACAAGAAACGTTTCAAAGTCATTTGTACTTATTTGCATTTCGTGGGCAATGAATGAATCCTTTTACTTTCCCATCCATTTTAGAATTAGCATTCCCCATGTGATTTATAGTTTCTCTTTGTAGACAAATCTTCATAGGGAGCATTGGATTTTTTCTTTTCTTTTCTTTTTAACTCGTTCAACATAGTCTTATATATCGGAGGGAATCGCTGTTACCCATTTGTGAACACATGGATACTAACAAAGCCAGCCTATGCCAATGGCAGTTCATGGTCTCCCTGCTTTGACTTCTCCCTGTTCCCATGTTTCCCCTACTTTACCCTCATGATAGTTGGGCTTCTCATGGACGTTGAGCCTTCCCAACTGCATCGATAATCTCCTACTCCCTCCCTCTAGCTGCATTGATAGGATTTTTTACTTCTTTATCTCTGTATAACTTCGCTATCTCTTTGTAGAAGTTTCTAATTGTTTTCAGAACTTTCAGACCAGAGTAGATTTCCTTTGGGTGGCTAAGGCTTGCACCTTGGGATGGTTGGGATGGTGTTGGGGGTATATATCAGTGAGCTTGTGGGAAGCTAGGCCAAGTATTGACCAGAGAGATGCTCTCTTGGTTTTGATGCCAGTGGTGTGGATGTCGGGTTCGTGTCCTCTCGGAGTTGAAGAATGAAACCAAGGGACACTGATGGATGCCGAGGCAAGCATTGTAGACGGATTTTATTTTATAGAAAGTAAAACATAGGGAAAAGAGCAGACTTCCCCAGAGTGGGGAAGGGGACAGAGCTGATGAGGCAGTGAAGTTTGCCCTTTTTATATGACGTCCTCTCCTCGATTGGTCACTGCTTCCCTGCCCCTGTATCTAGGACACAGGCCCGGGGAATTCTGGTCCAGTGTTTGGTCCATGCCTTAGGCACCAATAGAAAGAATGTGGTTCCTTCCTTAGCAGCAGGGAGTGTCTGCATCTGGGCCTATCTTGTCAGATCCTTATTAGCATTGGGGGATGTCTTTGCCCTCTCAGGAAAGATGACCATCAGTTGATTTTCTCCTTATCTACCCACATTGTTCTGCCTACACTGACTGCCTAACTTTTCTCTGCCTCAGTTTCTTCCAGACATAATAGGCCTCCTGGTTCTAGGGACCATGGCCAACATCTCTTTTCTCTGTTGAGGGAGCCTAGTGCCAGTACTGTCTCCTGCCAGCTGGGGGTGGACTTTTATTCCCCACTGTCAGAAGGCAAAACTCTGCTCCTTGCAGGCTCAGGACTCAGGCTGCTCCAAGCCTTCACCCCAGTTTTGCCACTTTGTGCTCCATTTGTTTCCTGTCCAAGAAGATAAGAAGATGTGCCCTCCCCACCCGTCCCTTAGCTTATCTTGTCTTTATCACGGCTATGACTAGAATGAAATGGGGTTTTGAAAGTGTAAACTCATAGCAATATCTCTACCAAGAAAAGAGACATATTTCAAGAAAACATAAGAAGAAAAAAATTTAATTTAAATCTACTTAAAATGGGCTCACTTGCGATCACAAGTCAAAAAGGGGAGATTGAATGATCATCTTGCAGAGAAGTCTTAAAGAGGAGGCTTCTGTCACAGCGATCCACTTTACGCTTTCAATTCGGCCTTTGCTGCTCTGCCATTGGGACTTATTTTTACAAGAGCATGTTTCTTTCTCTTCCTCTCTCCTTGCTCCTCACTAACCTCTCCTCCTCCCTAATCTCAGGGGAAACAGGACTACCTTTGTTCCTCATCCTAGTCAGAACAAAGGCAGAGTTCTCTGTCCTTGACCACTCCCTCGCCACAGGAAGGAAGTAATTCAGACTTTAGGAAGGGTACTAGAAGACGGCAGAAATGACTACCTATCATATTAATAAGTGAATGACAACTGTGGACAGAAAATGCATAGAATGTAGCCTTTAAAAGTCCCCTGTTCCTCCTGAAGAGCAGAATCACAGCCTCTGGGACAGGAGTCCTTCATGTTTTTCCTTTGCTAACAAAGCAATAAACCTTCTTTTTTCTTTTTACTCAAAACCGTCCTCATTACTGGGTTGGCACTGGAGACAAGAATTGAGTTTGGTTATTTGGTTATCTGTCTGAGTTTTTTTTTTTTTTTTTTTTTGGTATCAGTTACTGTCGCTTTGAAGACATGGCAATTCGTGTTGATTCTATGGGTAATCTCTTGGTAAAGATCTTGGCTGGACTGTTTTAAAGGTTACCATTTGTCAGCGGTGCTTTTGGGAATCCTTTCTGGTTGTCTACCTCTCTGTTTCTTCTTTATATAGTCTCGTAGTTGGAGTTGGTCTGTCAGAGGTGAAGCAAGTGGAAGAAAGGGTCTATAGGTATAAGCTTACCTAAGAAAAAGATGAAGTTTTACTCTAATTATCTGGCTTTTGAGTGTCTTTCAGAATTATTGTACAATCCTGCAGTTGAAGTTGGGCTGTTGGAGGTAATGAAAGTAAAAGAAATTTTGTTATGTGCAGATCTATCTGTTTTAAAGGTTCCCATCTGTTAGTCATGATTTCGGGAATCCTCTCTAGTTGTCTATCTCTGTTTCTTGTTTTGAATCTGTCACTGGCCCTTTAAGACATGGGCTATTCTCTGTTGATCTTATTACTAGTGGCCTCTTGAGAAGAAAGATCTGGCTGAATGGGTCACCTTCAGGTATAAGCCGGTCTAAAACAAAGATGTTTTACTGTGGCACGATCTGGTTTTTGAATGGCTTTTCTGGGTTATTATATAGTTTTGGAGTTGATCTATCAGAGATAGAGTACATGGAAGAGATTCTGTATGGACAGACATTTATGCCGTGCATGATAAGGAGTCTCAGCTTGGCCTCAGGCAGTTACAGATCCTCTGATTGTGGGACTGGGACACCCACAGTGTCCCAGGAAAGAAAATCCCAGGAGAGCTGCCTAGGCTGTAGAAAAATGCACAACGAGAAGCGAGGTTTTGTCCAACCTTCCAGCCCCTTTTTGCCCATAGAGGAAGTGGAGGCTGCTGGCCACAGAGGATGTGGCTGTAGGTTTATGACCTGAGGATGAGAAAGGCCTCCCTGTTATTTTAAAGATCTGCAAGGACACTTCATTTGGCCAGGGGATATCTATCACTGAGATAGAGCAATTATTGCTATGACAGTGTCCCATCAAGCTAAATGCATGGGGAGACTGGCAGGGTAAACAACTGTACCTAGAAAAAAAAAAAAAGAAAAACAAAAAACAAACAAAAAAATCCAACTAAAGCCAGCCTGTATTTTGTTGGCAGCTTTTGCAAAGGAATCCTCAAGGAAGCCTAAAGAAAAGGGTGGAAAGGGACCTAAGAAACCACCCCCCCCAAGTCTCTGGGTACAATTGGCAGTGGGGAACCCATTTAAAGTGGATGGAATTTCGATAATGATAAGGGAGACAGATTGCACTCGAAATACCCTGTGCACCAACCTTTGAATGCCACAGGGGAGAAAAGAGATTGAGGCATACATAGTTTTTGTACATGCCAGATTGTCCGACCCTCTCCTGGGGCGAAATTTTTTGTGTGATTCATAAGGATTGTTTCAGAATATGAATTTAAGAAAGGGTCTGAAACTAGAAAAGATGTGAGAAAGTAATACATATGGAAATAATTAGAAGATAAAAGACATGATTCTGGATGAGAAATATATATATATTTTAAGTGAGAGAGAGAGAGAGAGAGAGAGAAAGAGAGTCAATTTTATTTAGTTTTTCATGTGATTTTTGTTACTTCGACACGGCTCTTTGTTGGTTTGTGGTGCTGGGGTTCCAACCTGCTTCCTCGCATATGCCAGGCAAGTGCCATAACTGCTGAGCCATCACTCCAGTCCCAAGGATGAGAAATATTTTGTGTGGTAAAGTAATATTGTTGTGCTAAAGTCTAAGATGAAGTAGAGGACAAAACTAAGGACATAAACAAGTTGTAGAATGTCTAAGTTGCAAAAGATCTGTGGAAGGTAAATCAAAGAAAGTTCCAGTACATGATTAAGTTGGTCAAAATTAGCATAGTCAGGAGAAGTTGTTCAAGGGTCCCTGAGGTTAACTTCTCTTATGCTGATTCTCTGTTTAGAAACAACAAGGGCTCCTTAAAACATCATTCTGCTCTTGTTTATCAAGATAATTTTGTGTGTGTTAGGTTTTATTACTTAGGGAAACTACGTTTCTAGGATTTGTACCTGTTTTAGTGTCTTTTAGATGATTATTTTGGAACTGGTTAAATTTAAAAAACTCTTATATTAAGTTAAATCAATATAGTTGACACTCTAAATATGAGACCAGATATTATGCATACATCTGAGAATTGTGTGAGCCTTGTCTAAGTGTTACGTAAAAGTTTATAAAATGAAAGTTTATGTAGGTTTATCATCAATAAGTACTGCCTAAAATAAGGACTTGTCATATCTGTTTGCATTGACTGGGCATATTTCTGATCATTGACCCTGTTTCCTAAATGTATATGAGATTTAACACTATCCTTTGGAGGTTTGTTAGTATTGCTAAACTCTGCAGAACTGTAATTATATATGGATTCTGAGTTTTACTGTGACAGTTAAACCTAGTTAACGTAAGGACATCTGTGTGGTTGTGATGCTAACCATTACTGGCTTCTTTGTGTATTAGATGCATTATTCATGTTCTTCTAGTATATAAGTCTGTTAAAATGTAAAGTTTAGAAGGACACTTCACTGAGTTGGTGTTCCCCAAAGTAAAATTGTATGTAGCAATAGTGTCCTTCAGTTGTATATAGAAATAGCCACCAATGGGGGTTTTCTTTATGTCCTTTAACCTTCTGTACCTGGACAAAGGCAATCTGTTAATAATAAGATATATATATATATATCTATATATATATAGATATATATATATATATAGATAGATATAGATAGATATAGATTTTTGTGTTACTTTTTACACTGGAATGGGAATTTTAAATGTATTTTTGAAAGACAGTAAGGAGAGCCTGCTCTGTTTAAAGGCTGACCCTGTGAAACATGGAAGCCTTTTGCCACTTTTCCACAAAAGCAAGTTAAAAACCCTCTTGGCTTTTGTTTGTTTCCAAGCACTGTTGTATTGTCTCAGCTGTAATGTTTGATTTGTCAAGAGCCCCGCCTTACCTGCCTGAGGGCTCTGCTTCTCATTTCTCCATGGGAGACTGGCTGCAAAGTAGGCTAGACTTAAGCTCACTTAAAGTTCTGTTCTAAGGATAGATTTTGGTTATTAAGATTACTGTGATCTCTAAATAACTGCCTTCTTTTGTGGAGTTGCCTGGAGTTGTCTGGGGAGGTTTTCTCACTGTGCGAGGCAGGGTATCCCAAATGCTTTCCTGCTTTCTTAATTGGCTCTTGCATCAGGCTTTCGAATTTTCCTTAAAAACCTTGTAACTGTGCCTGATAGTGTTACAGAAGTATTCCTCTTAATAGAATAACCTGAGATAATTTGAGATAATAAGTCATCAGCTACAGGACAGATAGGATATAATGCTGACTTTCAGTAATAATGCTGACCCCAATTAAGTGAAAGGGGATACTATAAAAAATTGTATTTAAATTGTAACCCATTTCTCCCACTTTGAGACTGATGAAATTGCGCTGCTGGATTTCAAACCAAAACTTGGAGACCAAAGTCAAGGAAGTAAGAAGACCAAGAAAAGCAGCCAATATTTTGGATCTGGGCTCTAGAGTCAGCCAGGACCCAGAGAACTATGGGACCCTTTTACCTTGGTCTCTGTGTCATCCAAACTCCTGATTGGGGTTTGTGAGAGCCTTTGAGAACAAGAACACCAACCAGTGCACATGCTGCAAAGAGGAAGGGTCACTGGAAAGGGAATTGTCCCGGATGCTTCCAGGGGAAGCCAAGTGTGGTCAGCAAGACCCTGACCTATTGTGGCAGATGGCATGACTGGAAGGCTAAAGGAGCCAAGAGACTTCTCACGTTCCCAAGAGTAATCTCTAATGAAACTGGCTGATTCTAGCAGTAGATAGGAAAAAGTCAATTTTGACCAGCTTGGTCTTAAACATCTGGCAGGAGAGTATAACCAAATCACAGACCCATATGGACATTTAGGAGGGACAATGGCTCATTCAGTATAACTTGAGATGTACACTTGTGTCAGCCCTACCAAAAATAAATAAAACTGGAGGCTGTAATGAAAGGGTTCTTGTGTAGGAATGTCTTGTACTAATAACAATCAGAAAGAATTCTGAAGTCACAAGTTTATCCTAAGGCAATTTGAGCCTGATTGAACAGACCTACAAATCTTCCTAAGCGCCTATGTAAACTTGATCAGTTTTTCACTAGTATGATTATGAATTACTGTTTTCATGGTTGCAGAGACTGGCTGAAATACTAACTGCTTTTGTGTTAATTGTTTGCAAAAGTAATGCTTTGCTGTCTTGTTTATTGTCATCTTAGCATGATCCCTGCCCTATGTATGGCTTGTCCAGTCACCATGGACCTTTGGACTGCCCTGATGCTGAATACCCTTAACTGTCCATGCTCCACCTGATAGAGAACTTCGGGTCTCTTTCCCCAATTTCACCGTCTCTCAGCTGGACACAGCTTGGAAATGTCATTGCCCATTTTCCATACAAATGTAATGTAGAAATTGACAGTGGGGACAGCAGTCCACTTTTTAGTGTCTGCACTGGATGAATATCGTGGTGTGGCTATTGAGGTGAACACAATCTTAGACTTCATTGGTAGGCTGGTGAGCTTTTACATCCTGGGAAGGAATCATGTGAAGACAAAAGGATTTCAAATGCAAGTCAGGAGAAGTGATACTAGCCACTTTCTTAAGTCAGAAAATCACATGGTCTCTCTGTACCTTAAAGGATAAATCTGCAAGCCAACTGAACTTAATCTGCCACTAACTCCAGGACACTTGGGCCAGATCCAAAACTGGGCTTTGTTCTTTATTGAAGACTCCCTATGTGATAGTGAAGAGGTTGGCTGTTGGTGTTGGTCCCACCTAATTTTGATTGCCATCTCTACTGCATGAACAATGGGACATCAAGGAGGTCACTTAACCTTCCAAGTCTCCATTTCCTTGTGTATAAAATGGAAATGAGAATTACAGTTAAGAGTGTTTTGAAGTTTAGTAAGACAACTCATTAAAGGATTCTGCTCAGGCATGGTACCTGGAAAGCAATCAGCATGCCATCTTCTTGCTATTGAGAGCAGTCATTCTACCACATCTTAGCCTGACTCATTTATCTCTTCATTTCAACTGTGTAGTCCTATGTTTTACCTGTAATCGTGTTCATTAACTGTGCTGTGAATGCATTGTTTTAAGAAAACATGGCTCTCATGCCAATGTGGAATGAATACCTGTCAAATATACTTGGCTCTTTAATGAGGGAACCAATATAATAGTAAAGCTGACTTAGAGAAGTAGAGGGAAAGAATTATGTAGTTCAGACCATAATACTTTCCAAAACTTGAGACAAAATGCTAATGGTATAGGGAGAATAAAACCATAACCTTTAATCTTCTCTCCTTGACATTTGCATTTCTACCATGTTAGCCTGCAGTTATAAAATTATTTAGGTAGGCCTGTGAAACACTAGTCTCGTATGACGTTGTAAAGATATTCAGGTTCCTTTTTGCTCTTTCCAGGTTTGGAGTAATTTTTCTAAATGATTATAATAAGACTACAACCAAAGTGTTATTTACCTTAGGAAAAGATTAAATGGGGTATATGATTCTTGTATATAAGTATTTTCTGCCTAAACTTATAATAGATGCTAGGTCCATCTGTAATTACCTTTTTATAATGTTTCATTAAGGAGAATATGTGGATGTTTAGGAAAACACCACTAATTTCCAGGATGGAACTGAGGAGGGCAACCATTTAACAAGTACTTACGTGGGCCCTAGACCATATTAAAGGCTTTATACACATTTTAGTTTAATCTGTGAACAGTCCTCGGAGGTAAGTATTATTATCCCATTCCAAAATAGGTAAACATGTCTCAGTGAGGTTAAATAATTTACTCAAGGTTATATAGCCAGTGTGAGCCAGAATTCAAGTTCAGTCAGTTTCTTCTGTGCCGTTTTATATATAGTACCTCCCAAATCTTAAACTCTCCTAAAATAGCAAAGTTCATCTCTGCCTAGACACAGAGATGAATGGGTCTAGTTTTGGTCATCGATAGAGCATTGCACAATAGTCTTTTTCCTATTAAGGGGCTTATCTTTTTTTAAACTCCCTGAGATAGGTGGCCTTTCCACCCACTACATACTAAATTAAAACAAATGCATCTTAAAGAAAAATAAGACCATTTGGTTTAGCTCCATACAGCCTCCTGTCCAATTGTCTTCTTTGTAACTTATCTATCTTTCTTTTCTGTCTTCTGGCCCCCGATGTGTCTGTAGGTGGGCTGGATCCTTTCCATCTTGGATGAACTGCAGCTGAGTCCCCAGCCTCCTGTGGGGGTCCTTCCTCTGGGGACTGGGAATGACCTGGCTCGGACTCTCAACTGGGGCGGGGTAAGCATTGCTCTCTGAGGCTGCCCCTTCCATGAGGAGTAAGTGGCTTCCCTGGATCACAGAGATGCTCAGGAAGGTTTTCAGGGAGGCAGGATGCTGTTGCACCCAAGAAATGAATTAGAAATGGGACTCAAAGTGACGATGACCCTAATTTTATTTGGTAGCTTCTTCAGTTTAAACTTATTATTAGCTAGAGGGAAGGGAAATTTTAGAATGAGGAAAATATGTGGCTAATACACAGGCGTGGGGTATTTGGAGGTACCCACTAGGACAGAGCGGGAAGTTGGTCTCAAGTCCTTACAAATACACATTAATCCTGCCCTCAACCCTGGCCAGAATAACAAATATGGTTCAGACCTACAATCCTAACTTTTGGGAGTAAAATCCTTACTTTATGGGGTTTTTTTTTTTTTTTTGAGCATTGGGTTTTTCTGATCAGTATTATCATGGCTTTGGCTATGCAGGTGTCAGTCTGTCCTTCCTACTGTGGAGCAACTTCAGGCAAGTGTGCGGTGAAGTAGTTCTCCTATCGCTAACTGGCCATTTCATTCTTTCATTTATTTATTCATCCTATAATAATAAGATAGTAAGAAGGCACAAGATACTAACATACATAGCCTTATCCACTTTTTTATCTGCTCGTAGAAGGCTCCATCTTCTGTGAAAATGGTCTTCAGGTGTCTAGCAGACATTAATTTGGCCTTTAGGTATATTAACCTTTCACAGGTTTTTGTTTTGCTTTATGGCTTTTAGTCAGCAATACATAAATAAATATATATGAATATATGAATAAGTTTATATATTTACGTGAAGCAACTAAGACATTCACAATATTAATTTCTCACATCCCAATTAATGATTGAACTGTTCATAATCACACTGTCAATAATGGGTCCACAAGGGGTGAGTAGCTCCCTGACAGCTGTTCCTCAGCCTGATTTACCTCACGTCCTGGAAGGCTGGTGTCCTGGACAAGGTCAGGGAGAGGTGACTGAGATGGATTGGTGGTAGAAGAAACTGGTTAATTGGAATCCTGCCCTGATACTTTCTCCCTTTCCCATATGCGTTTGTTGTGAAAGAGGCATGAAGGGTTCTACTTTTTAACCCGCTCAAAAGCAGCCACCTAGCATGGCCCTCAGTGCCTACCAGTGACTTCTGGTTCCTGGTGCTGGGAAAAAGTCATTCCTCAGCTTAAACCAGCCAGAGTGAGTGTGTTTGCACCTTGCATGTAGGTGCTGCCTGAAGTTCTGAGTACCTGGTGAAAAGCAGCTTGCTCTCCGAGTCTTGCTAGGGACGAATAAGCAGAGCTGGACGAGAAGGACCCTTCCTTGCATGCAGTTGCTCTGGATGCATTGCTCCCTTCTCCCGACAGCAGTGGGTGTCTTCTCTGATTCTCTCCTTAGGGTTACACTGATGAGCCTGTCTCTAAGATCCTATGCCAAGTAGAAGACGGGACAATTGTACAGCTAGATCGCTGGAACCTCCATGTGGAAAGGAACCCAGATTTGCCTCCAGAAGAACTTGAAGATGGCGTATGT